>PQXH01000219.1:0-67509 GCA_004786125.1 Botrytis tulipae
AAAATATTGATTAGAAATTAATATTGATTTAAAATCAATATTGATTTGAAATCACTTTCTTTATTAATTTCAAATCAATATTATAATAAAGAAAAATTATTATTGCGTCTGTCATTCCCCATTGGGACTAGCTTCCACGTGATATTTCAAATTTTTCAAAATAATGAATTGTTATTTCGAATAAAGAACTAATAAAGAATTTCTTTTTAATAAAGAATTTCTTTATTCAATATTATAATAGTATTCTTTCTTATAAAGAATATAAAGAATATATGAATTTTTCCTTATAATATTGGATTTTTATTATTTTGTTATAATAATAGAATTTTATTATTATAATTAGTTCTCTTCAAATAATAATATTATTAAGTGATTTAATTAATATTTATTAAAAAACAACACTTATTATTAATATTCTTATTATTAATATTCTTATTATTAATATTCTTCTTATTAATATTCTTATTATTATTCTTATTATTATTCTTATTAATATTCTTTTTATTAATATTCTTATTATTAATATTCTTATTAGTAATATTCTTATTATTAATATTCTTATTATTAATATTCTTCTTATTAATATTCTTATTATTATTCTTATTATTATTCTTATTAATATTCTTTTTATTAATATTCTTATTATTAATATTCTTATTAGTAATATTCTTATTATTAATATTCTTATTATTAATATTCTTCTTATTAATATTCTTATTATTATTCTTATTGTTATTCTTATTAATATTCCCTTTATTAATATTCTTCTTATTAATATTCTTATTATTATTCTTATTAATATTCTTATTATCATTCTTATCAATATTCATTATTTTCTTTTTCTTTATAATTACAATAATACTAATAAATTCGAAAGAGATATAATATAAAATGCGAAAAAACCTTAATTAGAAAAGTAGTGAATAAATTAGTAATATTCAAATACTCTATATTCGTTAAATTGTCTAAATGCCAATTGCCCTTTTCAGTATATAATATATTAATAAAACTAATATAGATCCCTTAATTTAGAAGATAATTCAATTCTAATAAAATATTTGAAATCCTTATTTAAAATAGAACTAGAAAGTATATAATACTTTATAAAAAGCTCTAATAGTTATTATTCTTACAGGAAAACGAAAATAATTCTAATGCAATTAATAGCATTATAAGGAAGCGAAAATAATATTAATTGAGAAAGACAATAAAACCCCTAGCAATATAAAATTCCTTATATTATTAGCTTTATCCTATTTTACTAGTTTTCATAGTATTTTTATAATAATAAGAATAATATTATTGAATTCATCGAATCAAAACGCATTAAATATACTATAAAACTCTCAATTTCCTTTCTAACCCAAACCTTATATTTAACCTTCATCTTAATTATATACTATTTAATTTAAATTTATTTAAGATTATTATTTTTACTAATATTTTTTTTATAAATAATAAAAATTATTTATTTCAAATAAATTATATAATTATTATAATAAATAAATATAATAATATTAATATTATTTATTAACTATTTATTAAATACAAAAAAGTTATATACGGTATTTTAATATTTAAACTATACAAACTAATTCAAAGATTCAATATCGATATAGTAATTATTTCTATAGTTAGTATTATTCTTAATAAAAAGATTTCATTAATCTTATATAGTAGTAAATTCTTAATCGATTCGATCTATATATAGCTATATAACTAAAAGACCATGCGATACGCCTATTCTAATTCTAATTGATTTTAAGGTAAATAAGAAAAGAAGAATAAAAAACCTACCCCCTCCCCGAACTTCTCTAATAAAGCCCTCGAGCAATCTCCCAAACAGCCTTTTCGAATTCTTTGAGCTGCCTATATTATAAACCTGTTTTATTCATAAAACCTTTCATTTATAAATCCCTTTCAATATATCTATAAAAACTCTATACTCTCTATTTAATATAATAATCCCTCTCTTTCTATTCAACTCCTCCTAAAATATTATAAAAGCTATAGTTAATTATAATATCATATTCCTCCTAAAGATTTATCTTTACTTTTTAATTCTTTGAGTTCTTTTTAAAGAATCACTACTCTATTATAGCCCCCTTAATTCATTACTTATAAGAATTATATTATTTTTTTTTAATATATATTAATAGTATATAATTTCCTTTTAAACCTAGTATTTTCTATTCCCTCTCAATCTGCTGGTAACTCTATATATAGGCAACCACTATATTAGAGCCTATCATATTATCCTACCAATATAAATCCCAAAACTATATTATAGAATCAATTGAATAGAATCGAATAATAGATATAGTAATATCAGAATGTTATTACTTTTAGTAATATATACTCTATATTTAGAAAGTTACTACTCCTTTAATTATAATCGGTAGTATATCATCTGCTATACAAAATGATATCGAAATCAGTATTTTCATAGTAATATTATATATTGATATAAAATGCTATACGCTCAAATCAATGTATTATTATAAAATAAAAGATTTGGCTTTTCTTTCTATCCGTATAAAGTATTTATAGATATATTAATAGAATATTAAATGCTATATATATTAATATATCTCTCATAGAATATTTCTTAAAAAAGCAAGGCTTTTTGAAGAGTTTTCACTTTTCATTTTCCTATACCTAAAAACCTTTTTCTTTGTGATTGAAACCCCTCTGTAAAGTCCCTGAGTATTAAAAGGCCTGGATTATTATAGGAATCTATAATTTAATCTCTTTCATTAATTATATTTAATATAATAAGTTTATTATTAATAATATAATATTAGTGATTTCGATATAAATATACTAAACCCTTTTTCTAAATATCAACAACGATATCTCCCTAATTTAGGTAGATATCAATTCAATAACTTTGGGAGAAAGTAAAGAATAATATTCTGCTTCGAATATAATAAAAATTAATGGGTTTTTCCAAGAAAATCCTTCCTTGGTTTTTTCGTGTTTTTTCTAATCTTATATATTGATTCTAAATTACTATATAATTTATTTATAAAACTAGGAATGATTAATAAAAAGAAATTAATAATTAATATTATAATATTATATTAATTTTATAAATAAAAAAAGATTATTGAAATAATTTAGATTAATAATACAACTAATTTAATTAATATAATAATAAAGAGAAAGTTATATTAAGCTCTTATTAATTTAATTAATATAAATAAAATTAATATTAAAACAATAAAATAAATTAAAAAGAATTAAAGAAAGAGATTAATTCTATTAATAAAAAATTAGAAACTTTAATTAATAGATAAAGGATTTTATAATTTTATGAATTTTTTTTTTAGTTATTATAATTAAAGTTATAAAAGAGAGTCTCAAATATATGAATAAAAATATTCATTTCAAAGAAATGATTTCAATATAATATAATAACTATTATATCAAATAAATTAAGCAAATGCGAAAGAGACTAGCTCTTTCAATAGTACTTATATAAAGCCTACTATCTTTTCATTTAGTTAGCTTTTTAGATAGAATATAATTAGACATACAGGACCTGCAAATACGTAGGTACTACGTCTTTCGTATTCTTCTCGAACTAATAATAACTACTAATAAAATCCTAAGAATAATACTTAGAGAGTTAGGAATAATTATTAGAATTTAATAAAGCTTCGAAAATATATTAATATAATAATAATTAATTATCAAATAACTTTTAAAAGCTTTTAAAGAATATTAAAAGCTTTTAAAAATAAAAGTCTAAAGAGAAGAGCTTTATTGTGAGTATTAATTAGTTTAGTGTTAGGCCAATCATTATTCTAATGCTAAAGAATTTTCATATATATATAGCTTTAGAAATAGGTTTTGAAAGAATTAATAAAAAGTCTTATAATAGGCCTACACCTATATTTTATACTAGTCGTCACCTTGCATGATTCTAATATTAAAACATTGAGAAGTATTACTTGTAGTGTTACTAAGGTAAAAACCGCCGACATAATATCTTGGTGATATATACCTTTTCTTTCTCCTTTACTTTCGTGCAGCCTTTAACTCCGTCTGATACCAAGTCTGCATCGCCCGGATATCATAGCTCATACCTACGACATCAAAAATTTTCAGATGCTCGTTGGCTGAAGACCCATCGTTCGACAGCCGGCCAACCCATTTTCCATGCTTTTTAGCGGCAGCTACAATCTTGTTAATGGCGTCAACAAATACGGGCTCATCACCTTTGGCAGGAACATAGCCGAGGATAGAAAGCGCAAGGTCATTTGGCCCTATGAAAATCATGTCTTGAAGAAAGTTAGAGAGTTAACAAGAGGGTTTGAAAGAAGGGTAGTAATGAGCCACTTGCCGACACCAGGCACTGCGCAAATAGCATCAACATTCTCGACGCCTGTCTTGGTCTCGATTTGTAAACAAGTGATCAAAGTCTCATTGGCGGTTCTGACATAGGTTGAGATATCGATACCGAGCGCAAATCCCGGAAACGCCGAACCTTGTCCTCTCAACCCTTGAGGGGGGAAACTAGCATGTTGAACAACGGCCTTGGCGTCTTCGGCAGTGTTAACCATCGGCACGACAATTCCATGGGCACCAGCGTCTAGAGCACGTTTGATCAAATCCGCGTGAGTCATTCTGACACGAACTAATGGAGAGACACCCTGAGAAGAAATAGCGACGATGGCCTCATGCATGGAGTCGTCACTGATGTGCCCATGCTCGCAGTCAATGATAATACCGTCAAGCCCTGTTGAAGCCAATATCTGGGCTGTACGAATAGACGGTAAGCCCAAAAAGGTCAATATCGGTTTTGAGCCATCACGAAGGCAATTGAGGAGGCGTAGCCGCGGGTTTCGAATGATTGTCGTGATGGGTGATGGAAATATCATTTCGAAAGAAAGAAAAAACTTTAATAATCAGGTCCACGATTGTTAGATTCGTAGATCATTTGGAGTCCTCGACATTTGGGATCTGAACATGAGTGGTATAACCAAGAAGGAAAATGAGGCAGGGCTTTAATATGACTGAAAGTGGACACCAGCACGCTTCAAAGTCTGTGCGACGGTAAAATTCTCATCGTCACCGTGCGATTCGGCAAAATTCTCGCCCGCCGTTCTCTTAAACCTTGCTGCCGGACGGGGCGCACGTACCTAATGCACATACCAGCAATTCCTAGCTAAACCTTATCTTCCCTATGAATTGATATGAAACCATCGAGTCATTGGAATAATTCTCGCTATGTTCATTATCGTAACAAATTGAGAAATATACCATTCTCGTCATCATATCCTGGCTTTGTGTACACATGTTGACACTATCCCTACGAAACCACGCAAACCGTCAACTACGGTTTCGGTGGGAAAAACTGTACTAAATCGAAGCCTGAGAATAGCTTCAGGTAGAGTCTCGGTCCAGGGATTCGAGAAGAACGAAGGTTTTTGTAAGTAGAATTGTTTCCTCGATATATGGAGATTCCTACTCAATCTTTAATTGGTTATTTAAATTAGTACACTATAATTATGTCAATGAAATATTATATATTCAGTTTATCAATTGTTAATAAATATTTCTCAGAAGTCTGTTAATGAAATCTGGAGAAGTATTATCAATATTAAAACTAAGAATTAGTATTATTGTAATATGACAAAAGAATCGTAAGTAAAACGATAAAAACTCATTGAAAGAAAATTAAACTCTATCTTTCTATAATCTTCAATTGTCTTCTTATATCTTCAACTACTCTCTTTTCATCTCTTTCTCTGAGATAGTTTGCATAGCTTCCAGCCTGGCCTCCTCTATTCCATGCTCCTACAACTCTGGTAGTCCAGCTCTTCGACACCGCGGTCCCTCTGAATCCAACGATCATATTGACGGAACATTGTATTGCATGCTACTATTCATTGACAAATATCTTTCAACTCTAAACCTGCTATTGAAGTATAGAGAGTTGTTACCTGATGTTAAGTCGGAAACTGGCGATTTAATAATAGTTAGGCCTACATCACTGATGGTTACTTTGTTGTCAATTGTATCAATTATCAGTTTCTTCGAATGACTACATGAAAGAACATTTCTAGTACAAATTAATGAGAATAGGAATTCAGATAGTGAAAAAGAAAACGCCCTAAGTGTCAACCCGTGCTGCAACTGATATTTTGTCCTAAATTCCAAATTCCTCAATGGTCACTCCACTAGTCTCATGATCTTTGCCTTCACACTTTACGTTGCAGTGTATGATAGCCCAGCGTCTTTCTAGCTTCAGCAATGGTAGACCCTTTACTTATCATTTTCCTGATACCGTCCTCGCTCTTCTCGATGCTCTTTGCAAGCGCAGCCACCTCATCGGCACGATCTCTCGGCACAACGACAACGCCGTTCGCATCAGCTACCACAATATCGCGGGAATTTACACGAACGTTGCCAACACCAATCGATTCATTGACACCTCCCACCTGGACCCTATCCTTCCCTGTTCTCATCCAGCGCCCGGTAGTAAAAACTGGATAATTGTCACTGATGGCACGATCAACATCGCGGCACACACCATGAATCACGGTGCCTGCAATATTCCGCAGACCTGCATACTGTGTCATGATGTCTCCCCAGACAGTACAATCCGTTCGACCACCGTTGTCGATGACCACGAAGTCACCGACGGCCACATCGTCTATGAAGTCGCCCACGCTTCCGGGTGGGTCACTAGCAGGCACATAGCGTACTGTGAAAGCAGGCCCAACGGTGGTTTTCTTGTAGTTGGTCAGTGGCATTACATTGAATACCTGTCCTGAAATACCAAGCTTGTCAAGAGCATCCGAGACACCGGGAGTGTCAGAATCAGCGAATAATGCCACCAATCTCTGATCTTCAGCGATAGCTTTTTTGGGGTTCCCTCTAGGAATGCTAGGCTCTCCTGAGCTAAGCTTAGTAGGCAGAGCTGCGATGGATTCAAATTGCTTGTCGTGCATGATCGCTGTTACTGAACGACCAGCACGAACTTCTTTAAGCATTTCATGCTGACGACGCTCGATGCGTTCAGCGAGCTCTAGTACCTCTTCGATACGATCAGAAGGTACAAAAACCGTCCCACATTCATCGGCAATCACATAGTCGTCCTGATCTACCATGACACCTCTCATCTCCACGGGTCCGCCAGAATTAACTTGAATCAACCGATTGCGTGCACTGATCATTGTCACGCCACGGCCAAACACAGGATAACCAATATCACGACTTCCGTTGATGTCTCTACTGTTGCCGTCAATAATAGAGCCACGAATATTCTTCATCTGAGCGGCATTGGCGATGATATCGCCCCAGGAGGAAATGCCGTCTACCCCACCAGCAATAACGAGGATTCGATCATTCGTTGTGACAGCGTCTATCACTGGTGTGATAAGGTGGACAGTTGCTGGAGCACCCTCGATCTTGGGACCAAGTTGAATGGTACTAGCACGACCGACGATCTTTGGACAATCCCAGAGAGGTCGAAGCCCGTGGGTAGCTCCTCTTAAGCCGAGGAAATCTAAGGCATCAGACACCGTATTGGTGTCCAGTGCTGAGAGACGATCGAGTAGGTTACTGTTCATCGTGGCTGTATAATTAAGCTTGAGAAAAATAGATACAATGTTCTCAAGATGATTGAGCTGATACAGATAAGCTCAACTATCTATATTGCGAATTCACAAAGCAGTCATCAAATCGGTCATGACATCCGACGCCGCTAATGGCGCCGGCATATAATAAACTAAATTAGACCCCCACTTTTCTCTCGGCCTAAATGCTACTCGTGCGGCCAGAAAGTATGCAACTCCGGCGCTATGAAAACCAGGTTAGTCCTCTTGTAGTTTACCATCTTGTGGTATGTGCATCTAGTGTCGGAGTTGCATACTTCCTGGCCGCACGAGTAGTTGCCGCTCAAATCCTTAATACACAAAAAGATTTCTGCGGCATGTGTTCATCTGTTACGTCGCCGGTTGCTAGGTTAGTAATACCACAGGGAATAATCATCTGGGCTCTAACAATATGGTTAGTACTAAGAAATGCTTTGCCACCAGGTGATAGTATGTGAAGTAATTTGTACCAAGATTTCGAGAGAATAAAAATTTATTCTCCCGGAATTTCATCAAATCTACCTCTACCTGGGCCTGCGATCTCTACTACTTGGGGCTTAGAACATTACGAATGATGACGGTGCAGACCAAGTAGATAAGACATGTGGTGCTTGTATCAAACTAAGACCTTACGTTTTTACATGTAAGAGTTGAGGCCTCGGCTTATCGCACACCACCTTATTTCGTAACAAAATCCCTGCGAAAAAGCTGTTTTCCCATATAAACTAATTTCTCTAATTATTTCATCAATTATTGAATAATTGATTTGAAAACATAAAGTATAAGAGATATCAATATTTCAATTCTAAGAAAATAAACGGAATATTTTTAATAATTTTTTGAAAAGAATTGTAGATTCTTAAAATTGAAATTTTTCAAAAATTATTATATATAACGCTTTTCCTATACAAAAAAATCTATTTTTTTGAAAAATTTGAAAGTTTTGATTTCAAAAACCTATAACTCTATCAAAAAAATTATTAAAAATATTTCATTTATTTTTTTGAATCATTTTATTAAATTATTATTATATGTATTAATTTCAATAATTTATTTGATTTATTAATTGAAATAATATATAGTTCAAAAATTAAAGAAATAAGGGTTTTTGGTGTGTTTTCGCTTAGTGTACGATAAGCCGGGGCCTCAACTCTTACTTGTGTTCCTCGAGTAATCCCATGTGGTGAGTATAGTGTAGCCTAAAGAACGACACCACCCTCTGACCCCAAGGTCAGGGAAATTGTTATGTGACTCTCAGTGGTCGTAACACTATCTCTATATCTTCGTTAATCTTATACCGAGAAATATCTTTCGATGTTCAGAAATCAGCAACGTGTTACGAAGAGAATTATATAATAACTAGAGAATCATAGACTCGGGGAGCTGACCAACAGATAACTACTGTACTGAAGGTTAGAAAGTCTATGAAAGCACCTGTATTAGAACTTCAGGAGAGAGAGTTATGTTATCAATAGCATTGGATCGCTTGCTATCCATTCCTAGAAATAACTACTCGAAAAATACCATTTATGAACATGAAGGCCTATAAGAGCAAGGTTTAGTTTTCTTAGTTGTCAGTCTACTCTTCCAAATACTTCGAGTCTCAAACCACTCTTCACTCGTTATTGGTAAATTCATTGAGTACGAGCATCGTGAGATTTCGTGTAAAAAGCTCTCGCAAATTCGCACTACAATGTAACAAACTACATGTTCTAACTTTCTTAACCTCTAATTCTAGTGACAGATTTCACTCATTATAGCTAGCGGCCTCGCTTATCTAAAATCATTATTCGACCAGGTGTTAAAGACTATTGCACTCCTAGAACAGCTTTAAATGCCTCGGCGACTTTCTCTACATTATTTTCTGTCACTTCAAATTTGGGTTAGCATTTGTAGGGGAATGAAATCAGACTATAACTTACGTCCGGTTACGGAAATTCTTCCTGAGGGCATGAGATAGACATGGTGCTTCTCTCTCAGTATCGCTACTTCCGTATGAGATAGCCCTGTCATTGAAAACATGCCTATCTGTGAATCTTGTTAGAATAATATCGCCATAGATCTACAAAGTGTATCTTACATCCGTGAGTAGATAGTGCCAAGAGCCTTTCACTTTTTTGTGTAGGAGTGCTTCGTATAAGCTTTGGCGCATGCGCTTCATACGATCGCTCATTGTTCTTAGATCTTGAAGCCATTGACTATACATATTTGGGGTTTCGAGAATCTCGGCAACGATTCTTGCCCCGTATGAAGGACAAGAAGTAATCTCTGCCCGAGATAGTTGGATGATTGACGGTGTTACTTTAGTCACGGTCTCGGCGCTCGTGGCAACGATGTGAAGAACTCCTACACGCTCCCCATACAAGCCAAAATTCTTTGAAAAAGACTGTGCGACGGCGAACTCCATGTTCGATTTATCGTAGAAGTGATTGATTGCCCATGCATCCTGATACACATCTCCCGTTGCAAAGCCCTGGCTGTGAGGAAAAACGTTAGATCCGTAGTGTATTATTCCGGGATGCATGGAAACTTACTATGCCAAATCGAAGATAGCGAACAATCCAAGCTCTTGGCAAAGTTCTGCGACTATCTCCCACTGATGTTTATCCATATCCATTCCTGTAGGGTTGTGTGCGCACGCATGAAGTATTATGACGTCTCCGGCGCACGCTTCTTTGCGCAAAGTTGATATCATATTCTCAAAGTCAATTGTGTGGCTCTCTTTATCGTAATATGGATAGCTCTTTTGTTCGATCTCTGGATTGACGATTCTCCATATCTCTGTGTGATTAACCCAGCTCGGGTTAGAAATCCAGACTTTTCTAGGTTTTAGTCTAGTTGAAATGAATAGAGCCGCAATGTGATTAGCTCCTGTGCCGGATACTGTCTGTATAGAGGCAATACGCTTCAGATCTCGAGTCGTGCCAAATACTAATTTTTGAGAACCACGAAGAAGTCCTGTATGGCCTACAAGAGGGAGATGTTCGTGTAATATATTGGGGTCTGCATGTAGTTTAGCTTTCGCCTAAGAGCTAGAAGTCAGCGCAACGCACGAATGAAGCATTCACGATTAGAGCTTGTGGTACCTGCGTAACTGAAGTTAGAACCCATGGCTTTGCATTATGATCTCGATAAAATCCAGGGCAAAGGTCAACCTTGTTCTCGTCCTTATCGAGGGCGAATGCGGCCACAAGTGAGAAAGCTGCATCAGGCTGAGTGGGGGGTACGTTAGCAAGGCGTAGCATATTGTTATTTGTGTCCGTTAGATTAGATGACAGTGATGTGATATATTAAATAGAGGTGTTTGGCTGAATGAAAAAACTAAAGAAAGTGGCTTCGAGATTTGGATCATGCAGAAGTTAGGTAAGCGTAGCTCCTAATAAGACGGGGCGGACTGAGCTAACGGCAAAACACTTCGATTAAGCCGAACGAGAGCTCGGCTTTTTTCAAATCTGCCGAACAGACACCTCAAGTTTCGGCGGCACCGAGATTATCCCACACCTTATTCTAAATCCGGATAGTCAAGATTAAAGCTCTGTTCTATTTATGACGAAGCTCGCGGTTTACTTTTGAGTCACTTTTCTTACTTTCTTTCTTACCACGATCTAACACGTGATTCATTACTGTTTTGATTTGAACCAGCCAAGCTGTAAATTCCTTTCCTCTCTAAATAATCATTGAGAGAACAATTCTACAGCGTCAATAATAACAGGCATATAGATTTACATGCGACATGACATCTACTCAAGCTCAGAGTGACTGGGTTGGTGATGTTCTACATGAACGTAGACAAATCTCGGTCGAGGGAGTTGAGATTGATGTTGCCATAACGCGTCGCGACGGAAGTGCGGCACCTATCATATTCCTGCACGGATTCGGCGGTAGCAAGGAAGACTATTTGGACATCGTTTTGCATGAATCGTTCAAAGATCGCGCGTTTGTCGCATTTGACGCGCCTGGTTGCGGCGCAACAACTATTGGAGATTTTTCTAGAATGTCTATTCCATTTCTCGTTAAAGCTACACAAGCTATCCTTCAGGAGCTCAGCATCCAGCACTTTCATTTAGTTGGTCACTCTATGGGGGGTCTCACCGCACTCGAACTGGCGTTCTTGCATCCTCAGTCTGTCCTGAGTTTCGTCAACATCAAGGGCAATCTAAGCCCTGAAGACTGTTTCTTAAGCAGACAGATTTTTACTTGCGCTGACAAAGATCCGGAAAAGTTCTTAATGAGCTTTATCGAGAGAAATTACCGTTCACCCTTTTTCTCTGCACCTTTTTATGCATCGAGTGTTAGACACAAAGTGAGGCCCGAAGCAGTCAGAGGCATATTCGAGTCTATGGTAAAACTTTCCGATAGTGGGAGCTTGTTGGAGAAATTTTTAGAATTACCTTGCCCTCGCGTTTTTATGTACGGCAATCAGTACAACAAACTCTCTTACTTGCCGGCACTAAAAGAGAGTAATGTGCAACTTGCTGAGATACCTTACTGCGGCCATTTTCCGATGTACTCAAATCCTGTCGCGATGTGGGACTGCATCTCCCAATTCCTCGGCCAGAATCGGTAATAAGAAGCACGAAGGATAAGATATGGTGCAGTCCCAGTCTGACCTAGGTTTGAGAAGGTTTTCGAACTACCACATCCACCATTGAATAGTGTGATGGTTACGCGACCTCAGGCTCAGATGCTATCTGGCTGGATGACTAAGAAGAGAAGTTCTGGCGTGCGGTTAAGCGTCAAAACTTATGGATATAAAGTCTGCGGGGATTGAGGGACTTGCGACGATTCAGATGAGAGTCCGTATATGAAAGAAAAAAACATATCAACAAAGTTTCGTCCTCATCCTTCAAATCATATGACTATTGAGCTACTTGCTATTTAAACTATTCGACATATTGCGACTATATTGATAGAATGTGAATTCATATTTACCACCTGTTCATGATTATTTTTTAGGACTAAACCTACTGTTAGATGCTAAAGTTTTGTATTTTTGGGAGATATGAGAGTAAATTAGCTTCCGATTTTAGAGTATGAGAATAATTAAATTGCTTTTATAGAGTATGAGAGTAATTTGTCGTTTTAAAAAACAGTTTTAATAAATAAGAATATAACCAAGTGAAAAGAATTAGATTCCTATTATCGAGTCTAGTGAATCATTACATCAACATTGAAAACATAACATATGATCGTTTATTCAAGATAAAATCCCTCTCGAAATGTTTTGCAATCACCTATTAGATAACAGGAAATATTTGCTGCAACTCCTCTTGGGTCAAAAATGCGTCCAAGAATGATAAGCTGAGAGCCTGATCGCCACTTATATACTGTAGAGTTGCTTCAGGACCTAGTTGATCGCCAAATGTCTGTGAAGTCTCGTTGTTCGTTCGAGACAAGTCTAGCGATGTCTCTGAAATCGTTCGACTTGTCTCCATTTCTTTCTGGTGAATTAGAGCTTGAAGAACGGATGTTGTACTTCGGATGTGACAGCAGAACTCTTTCGCTGCAAAATTGCCGTTTTGGTCAAGCCGGTCGAGAAGGCTAGTAGCAAATTGAAATCTTTCTAGGTCACTCTGGGAGTTACTTGACTCTATTGAACTTGATATCGCCAGAACAACCGCGGACGAGAAGAGGTACTGTGTAAATGAGTAATTAAAGGTATCAAAGATTCCATCACTCCAACATTCTAACAACAAATCACACGACTCCCGAGCATAGTGGACACAAGACTCGGCCAAAGTCTGCGCCAAATCAGGAATTTGCGTTTGTATGTTAAGCTTTTTGTGTGTTGCAATGTGATGGCAGAAGATGTAAAGTAGAACAGGTCTGCTAGCTACAATACGTAACTAATGCTGTCAGTACACGAACGGTAAAGATTAGCTCGAAATCACCAACCTGGTTAGATGTGAGTTGCAAATTGACCCAACACTCGGTGTCAATATTTTTTTGGTCTGTACAAACCTGCTTTTGATGCGTTATAGTATTCGACAACTGCTGTAGCTCTTCGTTCATGGCTTGCACCCTTTCCAAGAATGGCTCTTTAGGAGATTTTCTGGTGTATACCAACTGATTGATGCTGCCTGCTATTTTCGCTAAATTCACATTCATGACAAGAACACTATGTTCCATAAAATCCTCGAGCTTTTCCTGACATGCATCAGATGGCAGGTCAACGGTGATATCCTGGTCAGAGATTGAAACTGGTAGCCCGGTCTTGGAGGAAATCATTCGGTCTAGAACATAAGTTGTCCACCAGAGCCGGTTGCGATGCTCCCGGATCTCAGGGTCTGATATGTGATTGCGATCAATATTGAGATGAAGACCCATGACATTCTGTAACCGTATGGCAGTACCGATCAATACATAGGTTGAATGGCGACGATTAACCTCAAGAGAGTATAATGCCTATTGTACCATTGATTAGATTATGATTGGTCATGAAAAAAATCACACGAACTAACAAGCAGTAATATGGTTTCGACAACATCGAGATGTGGTCTTTCGCTAACAACACGAAGAGATTGACTAGCATACGCAAAGGCAGATAACCCGGGGAATGTTTCTTCTGTACGAGTGCATCTTGACGTGTACAGCTCTCCAAGAGCGAACAATGCCCAAAACTTGAAAACTATGGCCAATGGAATCTGGCTACGAGAGTTAGCGTCTGTAGACTTTGCGAGCTCAGCAAAAATTTCGCTGCGCCGGACAACATGGAAGCTTCGTCGAAGTGCTCGCAAGGCTGCTTTTACAAGGAATTGTGCTCGTATAGAAGAAGGCCATATCGGAGACGGCACTGGTGGAGACAATAACCAGAGAGTCTCGTTTGGAACAAAATGCGTGCGAGTAATGTGATTCGAGGGTTGAGGTGCAGTAATAAGCTGACGAACTCGCGTAGCAAAGGCGGCGTCGGATATTTCGCCGATCCAGATAGGCGTCTCTGATGTCTCTATGCGTTCAAACCAGTGACTATCCCGCAGGACGGGGTTTAAGGTGGTCTCTGCAGCACCAGCTGTATCATCTTGTAATAGAGCTCGGGTCTCTGAATCTTCAGACAATCCCGATCTATCCCTGTCTGGCGAGTGGAAGCGGCGAAGCTGTTCATTCTCCCGAATGAGACGGTCTAGATAGCTGGAATTGGTCAAAACTCCAAGCTGCCATAAAATAATGATGAAAAGCCAGGAGCGAATGGCGGCGGCTTACCTTTGGTTGACTTTAACTTGATGGTCTCGCGTGGGGTAAACACAGTCTGACGTGTTGTGGCAATTGTCGCATGGCTGAGTGCCCGAGCAACGAATTTTACGAGCGTGGCAACGTCGGCATCTATGAAAATCAGCTTAAAACAGTAGAGTCCATCACTGAGTGAATGTCTTACGCAACGGATCTTGTCTTAGCCGGGCGCGTGGGTCGCTGAATCGTTGATAATGGCATAATGATGGGTTGGCCGAATGATGGGTTGGCCGCAAACAGAAAATCAGAACTTGATGTGGGGAAGAATAAACGCGCAAGGGTCTGGTGATGGAGAAAGCGGTCAGAATTACTTCCTACAATAGATCTCGAGTTCACCTGGAATTTTGTTCAGAACAATAAAATAAAATACAACTAATGTCGCTTCCTCTATGTAGGTACTCAGATTAGTATATTAGTGGCGACAGAACAGTCGTCTGTGGTATGACCGGGAAGCCTGTGACCATTGTTAGGGATTGCCTCTGATGAGATCCTGGATGGAAGATCACGTGACATACAGTTAAAGCTATAGTATACATACAATATGTGAAAACCGTGTCCAGTTGTTCGTCGATTTCGAAAATCACATCAAAAAATAGGTATTTTGCACTATTTATAAATAAAAAAATGAATATTCAATATTATAATAATTGATTGAAAGTTCAAGTAAATATCTATTATATAATACAGAGCTTAAATATAATTTACGTATATTTCTTGTATTGTATTATTATTTTATTTTATATATTTAAATTAATATTCAAAGAAAGTTCTTAATTTTGTTTATTTTATTATTAAATTTTAATGATTTCGATTTATATCAACTTTCTGTATAGATTATATAATCAAAAAAAATCTAAAAAATAAACCCTTTAACTTTTATTCAAGTTTCAAAGAAAATGAATGAAATAATAATAAATTTGTTCATTATTAATGAGAATTATCTAAGAAAACATATAGGTGAATTACTTGAGTTTTGGTGTGATTTTGGTGTTCGACAAACAGCTGTGTTCAAGTACTATACATTGTATCTTGGTCAGCTTCTCTCCAAGCAAATTCCTAGACACTATTAACTGCTAAAACCAACATGCTATGATACCTTGAGCGATCAACCCGAATTCTGTGCCGAGATCGATGTTTCAAGACGAATGTCTATCTATCAGTAAATGTGGCGAGAATTGATTAGCTGGACCAGACATGACCAGTCCACATATGACTATAGTATATGGTTAGCTCAGGAAAGAAATGAGACAGTCTGTGATTTCAGTGTACATTATTGTATGTCCACGTGCGCATCGCCCTTGTCATTACAGATTTGATCCTATCGATCCTTTACAAAAATCTCTAATCGACGATTGCATGAACTCGAGCGATCCGCAAATATTCTGTTTCAAATCATGTGTTTTATCCCTGTGGTGGCAGAATCAATATTCGAGACGAAGAGAAATTCAATATAAATTCCTATATAAATTTTCTATATGTATATTACGATATTAATATATTCGTTATTGACGAAATGCTTATTTTGTATGTGATGGATAGAATCGGCACTTTTTGTGAATCGTTTAGTATTAACTTTTAATAGAAAAAAGAAAATAAGGGCTCTGAAAGATCTTAGAGATCTTTGAATATTAGAGTTATGGGAAAGGTGGACGGGAGGGAACGAGTGCAAGAGCTAGGAGGAGGAGAGGAGCGAGTGTAGGGGAGCGAGCGCAGGAGCTAAAGGGTGGGTACAAGGAATTAGCCGAAAGTTTAAAGGGGAGGAATCTCATTTCTTGCTAGTCACTTTCAATTTATTCTTCAATCAAAAGTTTTACCACTATGCTACACAATACAGAATGTATTATATAAACAGAAATTTAAAGTAACTCTAATATATATACATATCTATATCCCATTGATTAATAATCGAATTCAACAAATAAGCTTTCAATTAACTTTCGAACTTGAAGAGAATTTTCACTAAAACCCTATTGATTGAAATAAGTTTCGTAGTGTACAGATTTTAAATTAACCATTAAAAACGATCCTTTCAATACATGATTGACAGCCTAAAATTTTATTAGGGTTAACAAAGTAATGGTTTCGTCAACCACGGATTCTGCCACCACAGGGTATATCTTCAGCTACGCTTTTTTTCTTCAACGAAGATCTTTTATATATGAAGCGGCAGCCAACAGACTTATAACTTGCTAATTTGCAATATAAAGAGGACTGTGACCTCTCTTTGTCAACAGAATGTAACTACCTCTGTCTTCTAAAACCAGCCCTGATATTAAGCTTAAGAATAAACTTTACCTCACTAGCAGATATCGACTACTTAGAGAACTCATACCGACCATTGCACCAGGCTCTATGATCCCCGGCAGCAGTCTAAAATCGTGATCTCGCAAGCACTATGCATTTCTCTGTGGGCGATTTCCGCGTCCGCCTTCTGGCCGGGTTTGAGCAATGAAGCTCATGGTGCTCAAATCCCTGTCCTGAGCTCATCCGCGGAATCTGTATCAGCAACCGCAGAACTACCGTTCGTGGACCTGGGCTACACTCAACATAGAGCGATCAGCAACCCTAATCCTGACCTCTACAAGTTTCAAAGTATTCGCTATGCAGCGCCACCGACCGGCGACTTGCGCTTTCGAGTTCCGCAGCCCCAGGTCGACAACCCGACAGGCGAGGTTGAAGACGGCCGTGTCAGGAAGGAGTGCCTTCAAGCGATGATAAAGTGGGCGGACAATTTCTCACCCGAGCCATGCGATGAATGCTGCGAGGAAGATAATAACTACGGGGATTGCCATAAGCCTTGTGATTCAGGGGAGCGTGGCAAGGCGCCTCCCAAGCAGCTTTTGGAGGGTTTGAGCCAGCTTTCAACCTTACAAATCCGAATCTGTACTCCGGAGACTGCCTATTTCTTGATGTCTGGACCCCAAAGGCCGCCTTTGATGGAAAACAAAGGAAGCCTGTGCTCGTCGGGATCTATGGTGGCGCTTATGTCTTTGGTGGCAAGTCCCATTACTTTCCCGGAGGGCTGATGGATCGCGCCATGGTAAATGACCGAGGCGGCATGATTTTTGTTGCGATGAATTGTCGTATGGGAGCCTTGGGTTTTGCAGCCGGCCGCGATATCGAAGATAAATATATCAATGCTGGGCTACTTGATCAACAAAAAGCCCTACAGTGAGTACAAGATCACATCGACAAGTTTGGAGGCGATCCAAATCAAGTCACCATTGTCGGGCTTTCGCCCGGAGGAGGCTCCGTATTGCACCACCTCACCGCCTATGGTGGTCAGAAAGGGGCACTATTTCAGCGCGCTACCTCCCTCTCGGGAGGCTGGCAACCAATCACAGATCAAACGACGGCGGAAAGCACGTTTCGAGAGTTTATGACAAAGTACAACGGCGTCTCGACCTTGGCGGACCTGCGGGACTTGCGTAAGGTATCAGAAGCGCAGATGATACAGGCAAACTTCCAGCAGATAAAAAACGCACCGCCTGGCTCCTTTCTATATAATCCAACGGCGTGGGGGGACTTCACTCCTGAGTCTCCCGCTAAGCTGCTCAACAATAGAGAGTTTTTACACGATATACAACTCATTCTTTCCCATGTTTTTAACGAGGGTGGCCAGTTTGGAAAGTCATTTGAAGACCAGGGTACCACCGTGCCAGGCTTCCTTGATCTCGCACTTCCAAACGTTACCAAGGACGAGAAAGATTGGATCTTAGAAACATATCACACTGGATATAACGATGCCGAGGATATCACAAGGATTATTGGCGACGTCACTTTCCGCTGTCACGTTAAGTATACCAGTGATGCAAAAAGCGATCAAGTCTGGCGGCAGAGGTGGAACACGGTTCAGAGCAGATCACATGTGGTTGATTTGCCTTATCTCTTCTACCAACCATTCGTGCCAGTGGCGTCAGTTCGCGCAGCACGCATACTACAGGATTATGTAGCTACTTTCGTCACAAGCGGGAATCCAACAACGACTGTCACCAATCCCAGTGGGTTTCGGCAGCCAGCGCTGTACCATCAGTATAGTGTGGATGGCAAAGTTCAATTCTTCGACTCGGGAATCTTGAGATTCCCTAACGTGTGGCACGGGGATGCTGAATCAGAGGACTTGTGCCGCGTGTGGCAGCAGATGTCATGTACATAATGTAAAATGAACGGTGACCATCACCACATGATTACTAGTCGCGGCTTTCTATAAATTTGCGATCTATGGAACTGAGCTTCTCGGGGCTTTGGAACAGCCTAGGATGAAGTCTTGGACACTGCATGAACTCAGGCGAGTATTATTTAAAAGCTGTTGCATTCTTTTAGTTAGTCTTGAGATCCTTGACTCAACGAGGTTCTGCTGCACTTTACTTCATTGGTTTATAACAATGTTTTAAACGATTACAATTTTAGTTCAATTACTAAAGAGGGATTCCGGACGCGTTATTGAATGTATCATATGTATGAAATAGGTGATACCGCTAGAATAGTCATAAATGTGTAAAATTATCATTTATAGATTTCTGAAATACTTTCAATATCTCAATTAAAGATACTCTAAAGATAATCTTTTTAATTATTCTCTACTCGGTTAGAAATATCGGCATGTAATTCGAATCTTCTCAATAATATTCTTGATAATAAAAGATTAAAAATTACCTCTTATTATCTGTTATCACCTACTAGTACTATTTATTTGAATATAAGCTCATTTATTATATAAACATATAAGAATATCAAGTTGATAAGTAAGAAAAACGAATGTAATTGCTATAAAGCGTAACTACTAATGAGTGTGACTTGAAATACGATCAAGACCAACTACTAACAACTTAAAGAATCTTTAATATCTCCCCAAAATATCTCTAGAAGTGAATGACAGATTTCGATACAAAGATTTGAGATTCTGGTACAACTCCAGACAGCTTAAAGAGACCACCAGTACAACATGACGAGTCTCCCATTTCCAAAACACATCAGAAGCTTAACAACCGACTACCTTCATCGACCATCTACCCTGCAAAGATATGCATTGATTGAGACGGTCTGTACCATAGTGGCTGGTTACTCCGGCACAGCCTTTAGCTGCATAGGTAGTCACTATCAAATGCAAGTCAGATAACAATTATATGATGCTAGTAATAACATAAATTGGTCAATCACTTACAAGTGCAACCTCGTGGCATGTTTTTCAAGACCAGTCCATGATCGGTATCATAGAAAGTATAGCAATCACCAGAGTTGTAATTCCTGGTTGGTCCTCCCGAGTCACCGCAGGTTGTTGTTGAGTGCTTTACAATATCAATGATCTGAGTGGCAGAAGATGTGCTGAAGAAAGCACAGAGAACAATGGCGACACTGTTGAGATTTGTGAGGAGCATTCTGAAAGTTTGTTCGGTTTTTCGAAAGGAGATTTTGTTTAGTCTTTTTAAGTTGCGTAGAATGTGATTGAGATGAGTTGTGAATGAGTTGAAGGAGAAGAAACATTGGAATTGATCGAGCATTTATACTTCAAACTTCGACCATAGCTTCCATAAGCTTACGTGTATAGCGCAACATATTCCCTTATTTGGATTGATGGAAGGAAGGCGCATAAAGTTCGATCGACAACCGACAAATGTGCAAGCAGCTTGATTGCATCGAAAAGTCTTGATGATGAGCCAAGTCAACCAACTATAAGTAAGATATGCATCAACCTACGGAGTCTACGGGTGCCAAAACCTTGTGAATTGGCCTTTTCAAAATTGATGAAGCGCTTCTCCAAGCTCACTTCTGACACCCAGGGAATACCTGGACTTCGCCCAGCTTCGCAAATCAGGCATCCAGCCAAAGGCATTGGAGATCGCTAAATAAACCCCCTATCTAGAAGATATGCTGACTATTATGAGGGCATTGTGTCACTGCAACCAAGGAAAATCTGATGACGCGGAAGCATTGATTTTGAGAGCGGCTTACCATAACGTACTGCTTAGAGCATAATCAATTGGAAGTCTTGGAAGGCCTTTTGTGTACACAGCAAAACACTCAAGCATAAGGTTCCGAGGAAAGTTGCCGAAGATAGAAGATCCAGATACTTGTATATTTAACTTCATTTGAATCTTTCCTGCTGAGTATGGCCATAGTCGCTTGCCTCTCCTTGGTCGCTCTTTAAAGTCTTGATCAATCGACATCAATCTCTAGCCATGAATTCTACAAAACCACTCCTTACTATAATATTATAAAACATAAGGAGGCTCTACGTAATTGATCGACGGGGCTGAAAATTTTGGTCATATTTACGTACTCACTAAAATGCCTTGCATTAGCGCTGACAGCTAATTAAGACTTTGTTTCGACTCATAGTGTATCATGCTTATTGTTCCACAATACTACCTCTCAGATTGAAGGGATTGTTTCGTGAAAACTGACAGGATGTTCACTTTCCCTACTGAGTAAGCTTTAATACATGTAGATTTCGAAGATTTCGTCGGAATTCAAATGAAGCTTGAGAGCGAAGCCTTTGAGAACGATGATATTTCTGAGCGGCGAGCGCGACGTAACATGTTTTGAAGCAAAGCAGACTTCCGCCTTGGTGAGAATATTAGATAGAGACTTCTCTTACACATAAATTGGATGGGAACTCATAAGATTTTCAAACATTAGATTTCCTTGCATGCTCGAAACGTCGTAACTCAGTACAGGAAAAGGCATTCCAGTACTATCAGAATCCTGATACTAAACAAGACCAGCTTACTCTTTCTTACGCGCAGTGAAGTAGTGGAACTCGAATAGTCGGAGCCCCAGGAAGAATCTGGAGTAAAGAAAATGAAGTATGCTCAAATTGATATAATTCTAAAGCTTTTGATTAAAATTAATACAATCTCTATAATGTGTTTCTATGTTCTATCTAATCTCTATAGTCTATAATACAGTAATTGACTACTTACTTGCGAGCAGACCACGAATCACCTTCCCACCCATTTCTAATTACAAGATATATTACTTTTTTTAACCTTATACAAACACCAGCTTAATCGTTATCCTTGACATCAATAATAGTCGACTTGAATTTCCTTGCAAAAATCTTTCGGTTGAAAAGAATGTCAGTTTCACGGTAAGAGCGATTTTTGAGCTCAGGGAGGAAGAAGTAGGCCATGACCCAACAGACAACAGCGGTGCTTCCCCATACAAACCCGCACTTTCCTGCAAGATTCCATCCGGTTGAGTTGAGCATTTGTGAGGCAAGATATATCATAGGAATTTCTGCAACATAGTATGCAGCACGACCAACACCAGTGCTCAAAGCACGAAGACGGACAGAGGATGTTTCAGCAATAATGCTGTATGAAATTGGACCCAGACTTCCAGCGAAGACGAATGAAATAATTATTCCCAAACATGCTTGAGCGTAATTGGTCTGATTATTCTGTGGAATAGAGGCGCAGATACCGAGAAGGAAGAGCAAAGTGACGTTAGTGGCTGTACCCCAAAGATAAATTGTTCGACGACTGAATCTGGCTGTAAGAGGCCAGGAAAGGACATTGGCAACCAATTGAAGGCATGAGTTAATCAGATTAAGCTTGAAAGAGAAGTCCGTGGAGATTCCAGCTTCTAAACACATCAAAAGAATTAGCTAACCATGATCTCATATTCCAAAAAGAAGAGTATCCACTTACGCTCGAAGAAAAAGGTAGCTTGATTGGCAATAAAATTTCCGGCAAAGTTCTGTGATGCGTAGATCAAGCAAGTGATGATCGTTCGTCTGAAATCAGTACCTCTGAAGAGGTCAAGAAGAGTTGGGTCCCCTCCTATTTTCTTTTCGATCTCGAAGGTGCGCTCCATCATGGCCATTTGACCTTCAGCATACCCTTCGGATTTATTACCAAGACGCGTAATGGATCGAAGAGCTTCTTCCTTGCGACCTCGTCGTATCAGCCACCAAGGTGATTCTGGGGCAAAAAATATCAGAATCAAGAGTGGAGTCTGGACAAATGAGCTTTTATATCTTCAGAATCTCAAATGGAGTACTTACGGGGAAAAGCCATTGCAGCGCAAGAGGTGGCCTCCAGGCCCATGTGCTATTCTTTTTGTTGTAACCATAAGTGGCAGCGGCGACAATGATACTGCCAATAGACCAAGACATTTGTAGGGTAGCGGTACATGCACCTCGAAGTGAAAGAGGGACGACTTCACTTGCATATGCTGGAGCATTTGCGATAAAAAATCCCCAAGGGATACCTTCGAAAGCTTGACCGATTGTAAGTACAGCAAGAGAGTCGGCCTAAATTGTATTCGCTATTAGCCCATTGTTGCAAACATTGAGAAAACACACATGCGACTTACGAAGAAGGAGATAAAAATCGTGGCATTCATCATGATCAAGCCAAGAATTGTAGTCCAACAGTAGCCAAGCCGATTGGTAACAGGGCCAGCCAAGAAGACACCAACAAAGGCACCGCATTGACCTGCCTGAAAAAGTGCACTTTGCCATTTTGTTTGGACAGCATATGATCCATCAGCTTGTTGGATACCGTAAGTTTTCTGGAAAAAACCGAGTGCGACAAAATTGCCATTCAAGAACATATCGAACGATTCCATTACCTAAGTTGTATTAGAAGACATTCTGCGAGACATTGGCATAACAGCTAGGGACTCACAATGGTGAAACAAAAGGTAGATGCCCAAAAGCAAGCCATGGGATGTTGTTTCGCAGCCTCCCACATACCCATCTCATGCTCTCGATTCTCTCCTTCGAAGGCAACGTTCATAAGATCCTTATCGACTAGGACTTCGGCATGTTCCAGATTATGTGCCTTCAAGCTTTCAATGTCGCCCTTCTCCCCCTGCACATCGGCTCCAGTCGTCGCCATTTTGAATGTGGTTTTTGCAATGTTGTTTTGTCTTTGACAGTTATCTTCCCAAAGCTCAACAAATGAACAGAAGCTCGGAAGCTGGGCAGCTTCAATTCAAATGCGGAAAGAGCACAGTAGAGCTTTCCTATCATGTATGAGCAATGGCGATTGACAAAATAACTTGCTCGTTAGCATACAGAATATGGAAAGATACCTGGGTACATTGGGGGAATCGGGAAATTATATCCTGTTGATTTTTGCATATCAGGAAAGACGTGTATTGGTGGTAACATGGTTTCTGCATGAGACAACTCTACCGCCCGGGTCCGCCCCGCCCCCAGTAGCATCTTTATTTATCTACATGATGCTTCAACCATAATGCATGCCGGAACCAATGAGAGACGATGAAGTTTATATGAAATTGCATGCGCACGAATTGAAATTGGCTAGTTTGGAAGGAAACTGCTCTCGTTAGGAACTTACCCCCCGCACCCCGTACTGTCAAATTGGGTTTCCCCAACTACGCCAACTTCTTCCGTAAAACTTCCCCGCACTCCACCCCGGGCTCCACCATTGTAAATCAACTTTCCTCTGGCACAATCATTATTCCGTTCCGTTCCATTCTTGCGACTTACAAGCAACATGCAATGCGGTGTGGTGTACACAACGTACTGAAATAAAGGATAGGAAATTCGAGGCACAGAAAATGAAATTTCACCAGGGAATTTTGACAACGCGCGTATGGACATACGTGGACAACTTCACTTCTCCTTCAACACGAAAAGGGTTTGCCTCGTGCGGAGAAATGATGATCAAAATGGTTTGCCGTCGATCGGAAACATGGAAAAAGCATGTATAGAATCGTTCCACCTTACAAATCTTTTATGGATCTCCCATCAACGTAACGGGCATGCAAGCGGGAGGATAATCAGATGACTCTTTAAACTAAAGTCGTGGCCGGAGCATGGAGAGAATGTGAGATAAGCTATGAGTTGTAAGCTTCGGAATCCGAACTTACCGTAAAATGGAGCTCGCAATTGAACAGTAATGAGTAAGGCAGGTGGTACCTAGTACTTACCTGATCAAAGTTTATAACAATAGATAACCAGTTCCATGAATTGTAGCTGATTCGACAAATGCTCGCCTCGCTCACCAAGATAACATGTCTGGATTCTGCAATGTATAAGCTCCGCTCCACCTAAAATCTGGGAAAGCGCTCCGAATGTAAGTCGTATCTTGTGTGGGTACGAATGTAACTCCGGAGAACATTAATTTTCGGGGATAGTGGGGGGCGGGGAATATTAGGGTGCCAGGCAATCCTTCATATATATAAATCGTCAAGTGGAACTTCATGGTGGTTGTCTACCTTTCCAAGTAACAACTTCCACTTTCCACTTCTATTCCTGCGTATACTGTCACGTTGACAGTCACACCATTCTTCATAGGAAAGATGGAATTTAAGATGAGAGAAAGAAGTGGATCGATTTCGTTGATTATTGAGATTACATTTCACTATGAAGACGTGCGAGCCGTCCTCATAAATAGTGAACTAAAAATCTTGATCCCTACCTTTACCAATATGCGATTTCACAAGGAGCTCTACTAGGTAGCCTGAGTCTGCTTCTCTCCTGGGGTGATGCATGAAGAGGCGTCGGAGTTAATGTTTTTGACTTACTTTAAATTCGAGGAGCAGACAGAAAATTTCGAGACTTCCGCAACATTTCTAGAGCTAGTACTTCTCTCTAAGTCGATGATTATTCATCTTTCACAGCAATGTTAGTCAACTTCATAGCTACTTCTAGGAACTCCGATTCGAAGGCAATTTGTGGCGCACTCGATGAAACTTTTCCAGCATGCATAGTTCCCACATTTGCAAGGACACATACAACACAATCGATTTCATCGTTCCACCAAAGAGATCCCGTAAATCCAAGTACGCTTCCATTGTGTCCAAGCCAATTCTCTTGTGTACGAGGATTTCCGGATCTAAAGATTCCATGCCCAATTTCTATTGATTCTGTGGCCGGTTGCCATGCTGTGAGAAGATCCATAGATGAGGGACTAAGCAACTTTCCATCCCGGAGAGAGATCGCAAATTTGAGAAGGTCACGGGTTGAGGAGATCATCCCACCGGCTACCCATTCTACTGAGAGATTTGACTCACTTGCATTAACAAGATCTACATCGTTCCACTTATGCTCGGAGAAACTTGGACAAACTCCTGCAGTGTTGCAAAATATATCTGTAGCATAATGATATCGATGTGGTACATTCTCTTTCCGTGATTCCACCTCTTCGAACCCTTCCAGAAATGTGTTCGTCAAATTCAGAGGATTGAGTATTCTCCGACGGATTTCGCTTTCGGCTGAGTTACCGCTGATTTTCTCGACGATCAAACCCAAGAGAGTGTAATTTGTGTTGGAATAAGAGAAACGACCAGTTTCAAGCCTGGATGGTCGTCTAACATAGTTTAAAGTGTCTTTCTTGCCCCAAATTGCTTTCGAGTCCAATTTTTTGCCTCTCGCTTCAGTGATCCAGTTCAAATCATCTTCCCAACTTTCGATACCAGCAGTATGACTTAGTAAACCGCCAATTGTTGCATCATTTGCATTGCCGATGCCATATAAATCGGCCTGGTCTAAATGTTCACTGATCTTGTCCGACACATTGAGTTGACTTTCTTCGATGAGTTGAAGGATGACAACCGCCAAAAATACTTTGGTGATACTTCCGATCCCAAATACAGTCGAGTCATCGATTGGTGTATTCTTTTCCAAGACCGCAAAACCAGCAGAATCCTGCCATGTAATGCCTCTGGACGTGGCGATCGCAGCGGAGACACCTGGAACACCGGCATTGATGCCGCTTTGTAAAATCGACCTCAAACTCTCCGACAATTCCAATTTCGCGTCATGATTATTCTCCATATTCAACTCAGTGGCTCAATTTTTTAAGCTCAGTATGTGTGTCCCGATTTATTTCGCATGTATTGTTGAAACGAAGAGCAGGTGTTAAGTTAGCAAGCATTACCCCGCATTATGTAAGCAGTGAGCAGAACTTCAAACAACCTCGAACTTACAAGGGCTATCAAACAATCATGGGGTACGTTTCAGAATATAGTACAGCTGTTGATATTTGATCGCGCTATTTACGCATCTGCGGATGTCTTTCGTCTCGCAACTGATAGCTTCGCGGTGAAAATAATAGGCCGATAGATATATATATATATACAGTAGGCTCTGACCTCGAGGCTCATACTGGTGATGGAGAAGGTGGCCAACATGGAATAAGTGCTGAGGAATAGTGTGATATTCAATATACCGGATTACTTGGATTTAGTCGTCATCTCAGAAATTTGTCTGCTAGTGCTTGACTGATAGTGTCAAGGGGAAAATGGCAGACTCAAGAAGACCTCAAATATTCACAGAAGTCTTTCTATAGGCTGCTTCCTTTATGAATCTTGTAGATCGGACAATCAATATTGTTTCCTTCGCGTATCCTTATGGATTTTCCTTGGGTTGTCCCAGTGTAGGCAATAGTATACTACAGTGAAACTATGGCGCGTATTACCACATTGATATTGCAGCTAGTATGTATAGAAAGGAGGTTATATCACTCTTGTATATATTTATATGTCTAAAAAATACTAGCAATATACTGAAATACTGGAATCCAATATAAAATATACATTCCTATCCAAATTAGGTTAGAAAAAAGGGATTCCTATTCATATTAGGTAATAAAATTCTATTCCTTATTTCAAATTGAATGGGAATCCCTTATTTCTAACCTAATTTGGATAGGAATATATATTTTATATTGGATTCCAATATTTCAGTATATTACTAATAGTATTGAATAACTAAATGATATTGAATATTTTCAGTAGTATTGAATTCCATACCACATATGTATTTCGAAAAAATTCGATACGCACCACTAAACTAACCCGTATACGAAATACGGGAAATACTATTGCCTACACTGGGTTGTCCTCTCGGTTTCGGGTTTTCGCTTGGCTCATTCGTCTTTCGTTTTTGCGCTCGAAATCTGAAAAGCTTCGAGGGGAGGGACTACGGCAAGATTTTCATCATCGCCGTGCACATTTTATGTATCTTCCAGTTTTCCAAGGTCAAGAGAAACTTAAATCACCTCATTATATCGATTTACGATAAAGTCGCTTCCAATACCAAGAACATCCCATGATAATTCCCAAGAACGTAAGATTACAATTCTTCGCGAATGATGGCAACCTTAAATCTTGTCGGCGGATGGAGACTACTTTCGACCCCCGTGTGTTTCTCAGGGAGAAGGTATTGGTGCGTCAATCAAGTCCACAGATTGATAAAGATCAATGATTTTAACGGGGATGGATGAGACCCAAAGACCTGGAAAATTTGGAAAGGAAGCTTCATCCTTGCCAAGATAGTAAATACCAAAATGACTGCTTTTATATAATGCCACGGTATGGTTTATGCCAATTTTCTTGGGCGGGAAAAGAAATTTTGTCGTCATAGAACATTTTTTCTGTCCACACTAGGACAACGGTGTTCACAGTTTTGTTACTAACCCTAATCAATGATTATATATGAAACAACTTGAGTGAAGTACTGTTTTTCTTTTCCATCCATTTTTAGGCACCTTACACCATAATAATTGAATCAGGAATGGATGGCCGAATATTCCAGGTTCCCACACACCTCAACCTCAAGTTGCAATTATGAAACTAAAAACTCGCTTGAAGAGGGGAATCGCGCAGGGCATCGACTTTACTACAAGAAATAACCTACATCGAACAATTTAGTTCTCGGGAGATATAAGATGATAACATGGTATCCTATAATCTGATAGAATTCTCAATGACATAGTTGGTGAAGGCCATGCTGCTGCACTTCCATCTCAGTGTATCCTTGTAGCATCCTTTCTATTGATCAAAAGATAGTTTGGCCTCCTATTAATCGATCAGTATACGTTCCACAGTTGTCCTATCATGACCATCAAACTCACCATCGACAATCAGATCAGCTCCAGTAATATAACTTCCCGCTCCACTACACAATAGTACCAAAGCTCCACTCAATTCCTCTGGGTTTCCCATCCTACCGATTGGATTTCTCGAAGTCCATATATTTCTTGCCTCTTCTAATCCATCACCTTCATTGAGAATAGTATCCATGTAACCCGGAGAAATGGTATTCGTACGGATACCATACCGAGACCACTCAGCTGCAAGACATGATTTCATGTGAAGCAAAGAAGATTTAGAGACATTGTAAGCGATTTGAGGTTGAGGATAGTTAACAGTATGACCAGATATCGCTAGAAAATGTTGTTAGTGTACACTCAATTGTTAATTAACCATTTAGAAATTGTGGAGACAAACATGCAATGAACACAATGGAACCACCAGTTTTTTGATCAACCATTTTTCTAAATCCAAAATTAGTATTATCACCCTAAAGCCAGCACAGAAACATACTTGGCAACAGCTTGTGCACATAGAAACGCCCCAGTTGTATTGATCTCCAAAGTGCGTCTCCACTCGTCGACAGTTATATCGAGCGCATGCACACATCCCACAACACCTGCGTAGCAACACAATATATCAATACTTCCGAGGGTTGATGCTGTCTCATTGATAGCTTGATTCAAAATTTCCACGTTTGTGACATCAACTTGTTTCAATATGATCTTGGCACTAGGAAAGTTTGCCCTCAAGGCGGATATGCCAGGATGATCGTCTGTTGGATTGATATCATATAGAGCTAATCCACTAAGACCGTGTTCGAGAAGGGCACGAGCTCCTTGTAAAGCTAGAGTGCCTGCTCCTCCTGTGACTAAATTGGATCGTTATATCAGTGTTGTCAATGATACTTGGGAGGGGTATAATACAGATCGCATTTCCTTTAACCGCAAATCTATTGATAGCAGGATTCAACCCTGATGAACTCTTTCCAGAATCAGTTGAGGGAGGTGCTGAGTTGCTCAAGCCGTTTGCTAGCTGCATCTGGGGTAACGTCCGATTGACTAAGGCATTTCTATTATATTTGTCGCCTCCCATGATGAAAGTGTTGAGGAAGATAAAAAAAGAGTTGACTCGTGAACACAATTATTGAATATTTATAAGACTTGTGTTGTAAAATACATGTGATCGGATATGCGGATAGCCTATGGGTGGTTGAGGGATCGTGGAGAAGTGGAGTCTGCAGGCTCTAATAACGCAAGATGCAAGTATGATCAGGTAGATCATAGATGTAGAATTTGCTAAGAGTGGGATGCGCATTTCCTTGAGACTGTGTCAAGCTTTTAACTGCCTTAGGCAGATATCATTGTAATGTGCTACTTAATACTTTCCAAAAAAGTGTATTAAAAAAAACAACGAACGAATGTACGGGGAATCTCGGTGGCCAACAGGGAATGCCGAAGAATATCCACGAGCACAATTCAGAGAACCCAAATAATTATTCTAGGTATGGATAAAGTATAAATATCCTTGCGAACAGATTTACTCATTTCTACTTGAGTTGAAGTATAGATGATGATGACCAGGGCTGACCATATGACCGAAAGGTGCAGCAGTATCCTTTTGACATCGGCCAGGATTCCACGACTTTTTCAAACTGAGTGATCGCGTTTGCACACAATGCTATTACCACCAGCTAAAAAAAAAGTACTTCGACCATACAGACGTTTTATAAACGTCTTAAATCAGCAAACAAACAGATTATCCATCTCCCAGTAGTTACCACATTTACTGGCGTTGAATCATGATCCTTTCTGGTTTTGAATAATAAATTCATACTTTGATGAATGATGTGGCCCTGGAGGACCTGGTACTTTGATAAAGCAAGGGCGGAGATACGGAATTCAGAGAGGCGAGATGGCCTGGAGTAGAAACAACGATTGGTGGTGGTATGAGGGCAAGCAAATGATGGAAATCTATAGCCCTGCTTGGAGCACAACGGGGTGACAAGTTATAATGCTTGATAATCTGTCATTCTATCAGGCCTCTTTGTTAAGAGCAGTGTATGAAATTGCTCTCAATATGTCGTCTAAATTCGGTAGAGGTTGCAATCCAATGGTTTAGCAACTCGATCTGGCCCCGCCCCCTTCTTGATATTCTACATATCCACGTAGGAGACATTTGAATGAGGCCAGCACTACATTGCATGGTCGCGTTCGAAATGAAAGACAACCCGCCTCTGAGTGAACATTTTGGCATAGCTCATAATGTACACGTTATTGTTGATGGCTAAACATAAATTTGAGATTCCAAAGAGGATCTCTACCGACATCCAAAATTTGTAGGGCTCTTCATGAATACGCGTATTGATGGAGAAATGCAGCACGATTGCTAAACAGGATTGACAGGAAATCATCAACACAAGCACTTGCGTGTGAGAGACCCGAATGCTTTCATTGTAGCTTGAACGGTATGGTATGGTGCTTGGTGGAGAGTATAGAGGTGACAACATGTAATGCAGTAGATACAATTTAGAGACCCTTGGCGAATGGCAAGCCAATGATCTCTACTCCGTATATCCGCGATATTTGTCTCAATCCCTTCTTCTTATTCTCTTCTTAGGTGATGATTGATACTTGCAATCATTACCTATAGAAAGAAGGGTGTTTGTTGTCATTAGACTGATTGAACATGTATAGCAAGCAAAACAAAACGAATGATTTAAGTTAGCAGGGTTATGAGGGTGCATTTTATTGAAGTTCTGTTATCCTACAAAGTACAGAAGAAAAAGAGTTTTCCCTTGACGGCCGTGCCATTTTCATCTAATGTGCGAGCGAGCGAGCGAGCTAGCTTTGCGACTATCGACGATAACAACGATAACGGAAACGCCGCCAAAATGAAGTCTAACTTATTATCAATACTGAGTACGAGCAAGTACAGTTGCTTGACCGAGTATTGACTCGATCAAATCCTGTGATATTTTCCTCCAAAGTTATCTGCAGTACAGGCATTACAAATATATGTCCTCCATATCCAATTCTTCGTACTCATTCCCCCTCCTGCTCCCCAGGTATGGAGTCGAGGAACTAAATAGTACAGTACCTACGAAAAGATCTTCTTCATAGGTAAGGGTCCATACCCAGCAAGATTTCTTTTGATTTTGCCATCTTCGCCATCTTTAGCAGACTTCATAATTGCGCCGATCAAACATTCGAGAATCGAAATTCAATGAGCATACTCATTCGTACCCATTTTTGCTTGCGTATCCGATCAAAAGAGTTTCCAGCCCCATTTTCGGTATTGCATATGCAAAAAGCCTGTCAGCAAATTATCAAATTGTAACCAATCAATCATATCATCCGCAGAAGGATTACCCTATCCCATGCCACCAGTTGTTCACCGTTGAATTGTCTCGCCCATCGTTTTAATCCACCCATCGCACTGAGAAGATAATTCCATAGGCTCAAATGCCCAATTAATTTTGAGGCTACTTGGGTTAGAAAGTTCGAATGGCGGGTTCGAACGATATTCATAAAGTAAGGCGCAGGCCAAAATTTCGAGATGGCGAATTAGAAGATGGCAAAGTTCATAAATCACGATCAGGTCGACAGGAAGGAGAGGGCGGAGTTACATCACTTGAGCCTGATGTTTCTGAAGTCCGCAGAATCCGTCTAGAAAGACTCGAGGGGAATTCAACAAATCGATCGACCCGCAACAGTGCAGCAGCAACTGAAAAGATGCCCGCCGATCCAAGTACTGATGCGACAAAATCATCATCGAGTCATAGAAGAAGAAGACGGCATCATACTTCAGAAGACGGTGCTGGACATCATTCGCGATCAAAAACAAGTGAGAGGGAGGAAAAATCGGGGGGTGATTATGTTTATGCTGCCCCAAGGGAGAGGCAGAGGGAGAAGGAAAGTGGAAGTAAAAACAAGCCTCGAGAGGCGACCAAAACGGAAAGGAGACGCCGGGATGAAGAGGATAAGTCTAGTAGTGATTCCGAAGACGATGATACCTCCCCAATAGAACCTATGGATTCAAAATCGAAGAAGAGAACCAAGGCTGTGGTTCCGGAGGAACCAAAGAGGTCAAGTTCAACTAGGAGGGTGAAGAAAGAGGATAAAGACAAGTCACCTACAAAGGGCTCCGCAGAGGTAGGCACTTCAGGGACGAAAAGTGCATCGCGTAGAACTAAAATCACTGCCGGTGATTCCGTGTCACGCCCTCCACTTTCGAGGTATGTATTCTCGCTTTGCGCATCTTACATTGAGGTTTAATATTAATTGTATTTGCATGTAGGAGTGCAACAACTCGGATTACCACGGAACCTGCTCCAATACTGAGGAGGAGTAATACAACAGTGCCAAAGCCACCAGCATCTGTCGCAAATACAAGCACTTCACAAACATCACAACGCCGTGGTAGTTTTCTAGGAAGTTTCTTCTCATCCGCACCACCACCACCACCTCCTCCTCCCCCCGAACCGGAAAAGCTGTAAGTCATTCTATAAAACCGATGCGCAGAAGTGGTATTCTAATCATTACAGTGTCGAATGTCTAACCTGCCTATCCGATGATATTCCCAAATCTAAATGTGCCAAACTACGATGTGGCCATCGAATGTGCCATTCTTGTCTCAAACGAATATTCCGGCTTTCTGTTAAGGATCCAGCGCATATGCCACCAAAATGTTGTACAGCAGAACATATTCCATTGAAACATGTCGAAAAGCTATTCGATGTACCTTTCAAGAAACTTTGGAATAAGAAATATCAAGAATATACTACGAAAAATCGAATATACTGTCCGGCGAAGAAATGTGGTGAATGGATCAAACCCGAAAATATTCACAAGGAGAACGGGAAAAAATATGGAATCTGCGGGAGGTGTAAGACAAAGGTCTGCGCATTGTGTAATGGTAAATGGCATGGATCGAAAGAATGCCCTAAAGATGAGGAAACAAACAAATTGCTTGAAACTGCAAAACAAGCTGGATGGCAACGTTGTTACAGCTGTAGGACTATGGTAGAATTGAAAGAGGGGTGTAACCATATGACTTGGTAAGTGGAGAATTTGTGCCAAGCTAGAATGGTCAAGAAACTAACGTATATTGTCTTCAAAGTCACTGTACAGCACAATTTTGTATGATCTGTGGGCTGAAATGGAAGACATGCAATTGCCCATGGTTCAATTATGAAACAGCTGAGAATGATAGGTTGGATGACATGCAAGTTCCTCAACCCGTTCCAGTTCAAGAGGCTCCTGTCAGAAATCCAGCAGCACCTCCAAGAAATGCTCGAGACAGAGCGAGAAGACAACCACCTGCCAATTACAATGAAGAGCTCGATCAAAGACGTCGTCAAGAACGCGAAGATGAAAGACTAGCTCGACAGCTTCAGAACTGGGGTACGGATGGAATGCCAACGAATGATCGCGATGCAAACTATAATGGTGGAATAGGCGAGGTTCAGGGGGTTGGCAATGGCGCAAATCATTTCATGAATGAAGACTACATACGCGAAGCTAGCGATGTTCTAGCTCAACCTGGTGGGGTTATGAACTTTGGGCTTGGAGTCACAAATTTTCTTCCGGGATTTTTAAGACCACGAGGAGTGGCTGCAGCAAATCCAACTGTTGGCGAAATGGCTGATCGTTACCCAACAGTTGCTCCAGCTCCTGTACCTGAGCCACCTGCGGCACCGGGTCTAGTTAGAAGACATACCACTCGGGAAACTGCAAGAGGCACTGGTCATACACGAAGAGCGTCAGATATTGTGGTGCCAAAAAGAACAAGAACTGATTATGCGGCTGAAGCAGCTATCCTTGCGCCAGCTTCGAGAGCTTCTGCTACGCCTCCCAGAGTCTCGAGTTCTGCATCAAAGCCAAAGAAAGAAAAGGAGAAGAAGACTAAGTCGTCAATACTTGCTGGGCTTGGTAGTGGAAGAAACAGAGTAGATGCTTGGAGAAATCACGTTGCTCCTGGTGCACCACCTGCGGAACCGGTATCTTGATTTGATTTTGTCGCCTAGAAGAAGAGCGGTTTCAGTAAACGGATAAATAAATTAGGATTAACGAGAGGGTTACGCTTGACCACAAACCGATTCTTACGAAACTCGGACTGGGCAAAACAATGATTACAGACGTACGAGATGCTTGAATGGATGGATGAACGGATGATTGATTGGATAAAAGGGGTATGGATACAGGTGGAAAGGGACGGCGGCTGGGAGATATGGCTATGGCTATCTCGTTTATATGGAGCAACAACTCGGATCAATACCCGGCGGGCGGATATGGAGTTCAATAATGACTATATAACGATCAACGATCTATACCATTTTTTTCGAATAATTTTCTTCTTCGCCCAAGGGTGGATTTAGCTTAATGTATATAGAATTACTGGAAATGACTTATTTTTACCTGGCACCTTGATGCTTGAAATGTTTATACGGGATAATTCAAATCTTAGTGACAGTTTCTAGTCAACGTGCAATTGCATTCTGTGTTAGAATCCGGCCGTAATTGAGATGTCGTACTATGGTCTGCATTATTCTTGGAGTTCAGGCCTCTCCTTTGTTTTTCGGGGTATCTCAGTAGGCGTGTAACAATTTTTCTGTCTGATAGGAATGCACATTCACTTGTCGAAGTAAACATAGAAGAATTGAATGGAGGTTGATAAATAGAAGGAGGTGAATAGAGAAATACGAAGGGGGAGGCATAATATCAAATTTGGGGATGTCAGGAAAGGGCGATAATGAGGTTCACCAAGCAAATGACCGCGGCGTTTTGTTCATGTTGAATCCGGAATTCTTATCTTGTTGCACACAAATTTGCAGATTGGGAAGTGGATTAGGATTTGAAAATAAAGTAGAAATTTAGCTCTGCATTAATTAAGCCTCGGAGGATCATATATTCATTTGTCAAACCAGAAAAGAGTCACACAGATGTGTCGCAAACTTAATCATGAATTCACAATATGACAAGTAACAAGTGGAATAAAGGGCAAAAGACCTCAGTAACTCAGTTTGTATATGTATCTCGTATGTTAACGATATACATTCATGCTATCTAACAAAATGAAAACTCCATGGCTATGCAATTATATCGTATCCTTAGAATAAAATTCATTCCATCCTTTCTTCGTCAGTGAACATTAATAATGATTCTCATTGGCTGCCGGCATTAGATCCTCTTTAGTTATTACTTCGGATCCTCCTGCACTTGTTCCATCTAGGCCTATACCCATCCCAGCTATATCTTTATCAAGAACTGGCAGGGTAGAATCTCCACCCACTCCAGCTCGTCCCAGTTCTTTGTCTGTTGCTTCAATTGGTTCAGGACTCGCGACTAGAGGTTCTTTTCCAAGAAACTTTGCAATTTCTTTTTTATCGGTTCCTTTTTCCTTAGGACTGGTACTTTGACTTCGATATGCATTTGAACCTTTCCCAACAATCTTCTCTGTCCAGTTCCACCCAGAAGCGGCCGGTTTGTTCTCGTCCTCTTCACTATCGTCTGCACTATCAACCCAATCTCTATCACTCCATCCGGTACTCTCGTATCCATCTTGTTTATTCCTCGACCAACTTGCACTTCTTGACGGTGCGGGGGGTGGTCCCATTGATGAAGTAGAGGTTGCAAGTGCTGGAACGGAATCTCTTGCTTCTCTAGCTTCCGAATTCGTACGATTATGTCTTGTGATTCTGTCACGATCCTCAAGTTTCTTCTCTGCATTTATTGTATCCATCGAAGACTCGACTTCTTGTCCTTCTGAGCCTGGAGCCTCCCCTGCACCTTTAGCTCTTTCTCCTCCTCCACTATCTTCATCTTTTCTTCTCGCAATTGCGTCGTCTGAGAAATGGGTATCGCAAAGATGTTTGATCACTGGCCACCCATATGCATTGGCGAACATTCTTCTCACAATCATGTTATTATGAGCATCAGGTTCCAAGCTGACGAGAACCTTTCGCCAACTTAGATCCCGATGATAAGCTCTAGCAATCTTCTCTTCAACTTTCATCGCTGAAGTGTCGACAACAGTATTTGGATGACGCGGGGGATTGGTATTCTTGGGATCATCATAATCCAAGGCTGAAAGTTGGCTATCGGTATGAGAAGCAGGTGTTGGTGGAGTAGGTTCAGAAACGGAAGAATTTCGTCTCCTAAGCATCGTGGATCTCTTTTTGAGAGGTGGTGGAGGAATGTCCGAAGGATGATATACACGATCATGAAAAATTGTTCGAGCACGGGAGGCTGGATCAATCAAAAATTCTGTAGATGGTAGAGGTGGCTTGAGAAGATCACCTGCTGATTCAAAGAAGGTCGTTTTGGGAGGTGCTGATAGATGATCGGGATCTTGAACTTCAGTGTCTCCCGTCGAAGCTTTTGGATGGCCCTCTGGAGCTGGAGATGGTAGAGATGACGGTGTCGACGAGCCGCTATCGTTAGTGAGTTTGATAGTTTGACTTCTTTTATATATTTTCGAGTGTTTAGGTTGATGAGCATGGGATTTCGGGGAAGGGTTAGAACGAAAAAATCCAAAAAGACTTGCAAGTGGTCCACTATTATTGGATGTAAAAGATGTAGATGTTGGACTTGCGATCTCGTTACTATTTCTACCTTCTATAGAAGATATAGTTGAATGGCCAGGCATCTCTGCATTTTTAACACTTCGCTTATCGTCATCCATGACGTTTTCTGGGGGTTGTGGTACTTCTGTTTCAAGCCTTTGTAATGCGTTGGAAGAAGCACTTCCTCCAATATCATCCATGTCACTGACTTCCTCCTCTGACCAAGGTGCTTGTTTCTTTGCGGGTGATCCAGAATTTGCCCCAGTTAGTTCAGCCCAACTCCATTCCGCCATGGTACCAACAAGACCATTTTCCCTTCTCGCTTTCTCCACACGGCCCAGGCTTTGCCAGTCGAGGAAAAGTAAACAACTAGTTCTTAGGGGCACGATTCCATCATTCACAACATTTGAGTAGACTGTACGATGTCGAAATTTCTTAAGAACAGTATGTGCGGGTCCAGTTGGTAGAATTCGTAAAAGTGGCTTTGCTTCTGGCGCAGATTCACCATCAAGCCTCTTATGGGCACTTTCTCCAATATTTCCAACGAGCGCCCCCCAACCGCTTCTTGCGATGGTTGGTGCTCGCCATGTCAGTCCAAGATCCTGACCTGTACGACCGACCAATCCGAAATCCAATGCGAATTTGACATACAACGGGTTCTCATTGCTGAGACCTAAGAATGGCGAAGCAAGTGCAATGAAGTTAATTGGCTTGATTATGTCGAAGAACTGAGGTGAATGTTTTTGAATGTATGCCACGGCATATGTTTGTACCAGTCCACCAAGAGAATGAGCAATGAAACTGATACTTGTGAAATGATAAGGAAGGTCAACATCTTGCGGCGCTTTAATGATGCTGCTATTCTCATGTGCTGGTTTCCCGGAATCATCCATCAGCTTCGAAGAATCAGGTTTAAGAGCATGAGAAAGGGCTTCAGTTGCTGACTTCTTGAGGGTAGGTCGAAATGGTTGATCTGGGTATGTCATTGTGAGAACATATTTGGCAAGTCTTTTTCCTAGATATTTGATTCCTCTTTCTGTTCGGACGGCATTCCCGGAAAACCCTCGTACAATAACTTCTTCCTCGTCATCAGATTCATCATCTGTTTCTTCTGCCTGTTCCTCGTGGCGTCCTTCTGTGTTCGCTTCTCCATTCGGTACGCCATCAGCTTGTGCGTTTCGATTTTCGGCCTGTTCAGCTGCCTTTCTTTGCTTCTCCTCTTGTTTCTTTTTTGCTTTTCGGGCTTTTGCATCAATCTTGGCTTGCTTGGCTGTCGCGTCTATACTCTCTTTCAAGAATAGCATATCAGCACCAAGATTACTATGCAATCCGTGTGTCAAAACCACCAAATGTACATTTTTCGTTCGCTTCTTCCTCGGCTTTTCTTTGATATGACCCTCTCCTGTGGCATCTTCAACTGGTGCGTCCTTATTCTTGCCCTTCGACCTTTGTTCCTCCGCTGCCTCATCCCTACCGTCCATCTTCGGGGTATTCCACAGACTTGCAGTATCATCAACCTTTACTCGTAGAGCCCTGGAATAAATACCCCTCGGTAACGCCGCATGATGGCCATCTTTCGCTCCTTGACTCTGTTGGTGATCATGAAGTTGTCCAGGCACTGGTGCTGTGCCTCCTAACATCGACCCTGAAGCAAATCCTAACGATAGACTTTTTTCGTCCCGACCTAGCAGAATTTCGTAATTAACGCTGGCAGAGTTGGAAAAGACAACCTGCGATGTGACTTCAATGATCCAGGTAACACTTTTCACATCCGAATCATCTCTGCCGGGCGATCTTCCATCTCGATTTGCGCTTCCGGCTGTTTTGCGCACATCTTCTGGAACAACAAGTTCTGTCGAGAATGACCCTCCGGCTTTTAGATTTGGCTCGAATTCAGGAACACCATCCCGTCTAGGATTTTCAAACTTGACATTCGGATTGAAGGTAGAAGGATATGCTGCTGCGTAAAGGGTATAAGGACCGTGAACGAAGGCTGCTCGGAGTGCTATGGCAGAAGTATTCTTGATCTTCAAATGAAGTCTTGCCGGAGAAGGCAGGATCCTATCGTGTGCCGGCGTATATGTAACGTTATACCGAACTATTTCCCCTATCTTCACACTTCCAGCTTGGTATAAAAGTAACATCTTATTGATATATGGTGGGTTGTCAGCGTGTCAAGACACCACATTAGAAAGTGTGGAGGGTAGGCAGAATGGGAGAATGGGAGAATGGGAGAGTGCAAAGAATGTAAATGAGAGCTGGTGCTATTGTACTGCTGAACACATTTTGAGATAGATGAAAAGTAAAAATATAGGAGTATCTTTTGTGAATAGGAATATATCAGTAAATACTCGTACAATAATAATAAACAGGCATGAAGTTGTTAATTAAAAAAAGGAGAAATGGTTCCCCTTCAACCAAAGAAATCTTGGTGCACGACCTCACATGCACATATTCAATTGTTCAAATGATATCCATGGATGATATGATTTGGGACGATTGACCTTATCGTTATCAAATTACTGGTACATCAGTACTGACCTCAGGACTGAACAATGACGATTTTGTGGCGCACTTACTGAAAGGAGAGAATGGAGATTTTTATTAATGCCATAAATCCGTAATCCGTAATCCATAATCCATAATCCATAAATATTGTGCGATATTGAAATTGCAAAAATCAATAATATATAAAAACATATATTTATATATTTTGTTTCTTAAAATTCCTGAATGACATATATGCGTACCTACGTCTTGAAGTCATTTATTTAAACATGAAATGTTTACTGGGTACTTGTGGATATACAAAGATATCTACCGGCAAATATCTTGTCGGAATGACCAGTCTCTCGATCACAATGCCAACGGGATCAAATAACGAATACGGCCGCCATCATTCCATGACGCCAGCTGCTAATAATATTTTTCATGGCTCTTCAATCGTACTGGCATTCATTCTTGACTTCGAGATTCCTCCACGATCTCAACGACGTTCCCAAGGTCAACTCGCAAGGACAACAATGTGTTTGAGGTCAGTCAGGCCAGTGTAACACAGTCAAAGAACTCCAGGCGAGGAGGCACCATGGTATTTGAATTGCTCGTCCTGAAAATCGATTAGAGGCCCACCAGTCTTCAAGACAACACCCAGATCGAAGAAAGTCAACATTTTAAATTTGCTCCGCTGCTTATTCGAAACATTCTTCAATGTGTTTGGTGTTTCCAAATAGGTGATGATCTAAGCCCTTCCTGAGATCACTTCTCCATCACTGATCCCCAAATTATCCTCATCGTTTCTTTTAATCAAATCTATCCTCACGAGTTAACCTGTCCCAGCGGACGAGGTTCCAATTTAAAAAGCTATTTGCCAAATTTGTCTTTGGAGTTTGGGAGGTTTTGATTTCGTTTCTTCACCAGGCCCGTACATCCTTAAGCACGGCAATTGGGTTTTGTGATACAATAAGCAGATACATACTCATGATTCTGTATCTATGAGTAGGAAAACTTCTAGATTTAATTATTTATCTTGTGTCAAGTGGTCATCCATTTTCCGAATTGCAATGCTAGGCTTCCTAATAAAGAGCTGTTGTCTCTGACCATGGCCTTTCACCCCTCTGAAATCCTTTAAGCTTCCACGACATGGTGGTGTTGCTGAGGAAGAACTCGATCACCTCTCACATCCCTGGGTTCATAATCCAAAACCTCAAATGCAAACTTCGCCAGATCCATCCCAACCCTACTCATTACCCAACTAGCCATCATATCCATCCCAGCACAAGCACCGCCAGCCGTCCAAATATTACCATCAATAATCCATTGAGCATCAATTGTCCAATTTACATTTGGGAAATACTTCTTAGCGTGTTCAATGACAGTATGATTCACCGTTGCTTTCTTTCCATCCAATATTCCAGTCTGAGCAACGGTTACGGCACCAGTACATGTAGTGAAAAGACCCTTGCCTGCTTCAACATGGGCACGGATAAAGCTTTTGAAAGATTCAGGGAGTTGGTAGGTTGGTATTGGACCACCAACGAGGAGGTAATCAAGTGGTGGACAATCTTTGATGGTGGTTGTTGGTACCACTTTGAATCCCGCAGTGAGCTCAACTGGTTCCTATTATTGATCTTAGATTATGCTCTGAATTCTCAGCTCTGAGTGTCTTACCAAGGTTTCATTGATATGAAAGAAATTGATATCAATTGCGTGAGGTAGCAAGCGATCAATTTCCGGAGCCTCGGGAGATTGGCAAGCTTCCATCATTGATTTGGACTATGTATAACATTAGTTCTTAAACCAGAAATCTAGGATTGTTTCAAATTCATTTGACTTACACATGAGCTCAGAACATCCAGAGGCATAGCAACGTCGATTGTTTGATAGGGTATCATGAGAACGCCAAAATTGATTGGGGCCATGATGAAGATAGTTCCTCGGGCGGAAGATTCTTGTTCAAGAAGTGGAATAAAGTTTTGGTGCTAAAGCAATGATCGAAATAACTTGATTGATATGTTTGTTCTTTTGAATGATGCAATTGAGAGGATCAATCTCGAATTAAGTAGTGGGTTGCAATGTTGTAAACCGGATATCCCTCAGCGCTCTCGGATATACGACAGGATATAGCCACGGTAGTCAACGATTTTCCGGCGCGCACAATTCAGCGCATTTCAACATCTATATTTCTTAAGTTCTCCGCGGAAAGAGAGTTTTACTCATTGCTGAACGAGTTTTGGAGAAATATCCGCGGATGCTATGTTGTTCAGGTTCTTTGATTCTCATTCGATCTTCTTCGTGCGTCTTCTATATCCTTTTGGATGCTTGGCTAGGAAGATGTAGCAATCCATTATCATCTGATGAGATTATTCAGCATATCTGATGATTATGAACGCATAAGTTGGTGTGTGTATTCCATAACTTTTCCGGTCAGCTGCACTGTCTTTTTGTCTACTATCAAGGTATGGTTTTTCTCCCGTCACTGACTACAAACTCATCACAGTCTTCTCTGTAAACAGGAGATTCCTGAAGCCGCCTGATACTTTGGGGATATTGCTGAGTTTTAGACATGTCGTGAGGTCTTTTACGGTACATACAAAATCTTCTGATACGAGTAGAGATCGTCGGGTCAGCCCCTAGACACAGGATATGTTTATAACTCCATGGGTTGTACCACGCCTATTGTGCGGCTCAAAGAATCACTTTCAATAAAACATTGTTTCTTTGCTAGGAGATAGAAATCGAGATGATACAAATACTGCAACCAGAATCTCTAAGTACTGTATGTAAAACAGTCATCCTGCCCAGGCTCCTAGGTTAAGTTTGTCTTTTTCGCATCAATCACCCCAATTCAATCAAATTATTTGCAAGCTCTAATCACCTTCGCCAGACTATGAGGCAATTCTCTGCTGATCTTTACACCATTCGCTTGATTCGTGCCCACTCAGACACTCCCATGCGGGTTCAATATTATGGGTTTTAGAAAGTGCCTCTGCTACCTTATCATTGTCTCCTTTCTTTAACACAAAATAAACATAGGTATCCATTGGTGCACCGTAAGATGGTAGACATTTCCAAGTTTTCGCATTAATCGAGCCTCCTGTAGACAAAATTTCTTCATTAGATATGTGCGAAACAAACAAAGGGGCTGACAGAATGGGAGGATGATTGGTGAAAGAAAGGAAATATTACCAGTGGCTTCGATATTGCCCATTAAACCTTTTGCGCATACATCCAACTAACGATGAGGTTAATATAAAACATCTCGTAAGGGAATAATTAAACTCACTCCGGCCGAGTTAATTACAAAAATACCTCCAGTCCCAGGAAGAGCAGTGTATCCACAGCAGTTTTTATATGCAACAACTTCATCTGTCCGACGAAGATTTCCTTTTTGGTCACGTTCATCCAGCGTTACGGCTGGGGTGGAAGTGTTCTCATTCTGAAGGTTGGCAATAGGACCTATATCGATTGCGGGGAGGGCATAAACCGTACTAGAAAAGAAAGTAATATAAGACACGACAAGAACGGTCAGAGATATGAGGGAGGAGGGCCTGGCCGTGCAAATCATGGCAACGAAATAAAAGGGAATGAGCCTACGATCTGATGAAAAGCTTCAGTACATATATCTATTTCGTTCGTGAAGATAGACTAGGGACAGAATTTGGAGAACAGTTGTGGTGACTTGATGATACGATTTAATTGATAAAGAAAGTGATGAAGGACGAATTCAATTTAGCTCATCAAAGCTTCCTAGAGCTCAGGTTTTATCGTTCTCATTGTTTTCTGCCTACGATGACAGAGGAGTAGGCGACCTACCTGCTCGATAGGAGCACTTCGGAATAGAATTTGTGAGGCCAGCCAGCCAACGCTTCTTTCGGCGACCCCCTAAGTTTTGTCGCTACCACTCATTGCAAACTACCTAAACCATATCGGTACACATTACAGAACGGTAAAGGGACCTAGAATCCTGAAGGCTGCTTTCATCGAGCATATGCTAGCGATGGACGTGTCAAGAAGAACCCCGAAGATATATCTCGAAGATGAAGAACTTGCTTCAAATCACGTTCTTCCAGCTGTAGTGGAGAATTGAGACGAGACTTCCTAAAGACAGTCATCTTTACAGGACAGAAAGATACCGTGCCAAGATGAAGAATTGCGCATGAATGAGATCCATACAGTGACCACCAAACATCTTTCGAGTTGGCAGCAGGTATTTCAGAAATATTTCTGCCTGGAACAATCGCACCTACCATCGATTCCTGGGGATTCCTGGCGTTTACAGACGCAAACGCGCACAATTTTCAGGGGCGGGGCTCTAGGTTATTAAATTCGAATACTGTCAACCTAGGGAAAGTATGACTAAGTTTTTGTAAGATAGTATTTCTACTTGAAGTCCTCATCAAATTCCAAGCAAATAACTTTGTGAGCGCGAATACTTCGCGGCTTGTTGTAGCCAATCTTCCTATGATGGATTAGGTCCCAATGGTTAGCATACACTGCAAAGTCATATTGAGCATCCCTTTGCAGATGTTTAACCTTAAGGCGCGGAAGCTGGCCGGACCAGAAACTTAATCCTTCGGTTCTCACTGATGGTTCAGGAAAGTAGAGGCTTTGAACTACCCATATCTGGCCGAAAATCAAAGTTGTTGTCTGGATAACTCATCCCTTTCCCCTGTTTTACATGATTTTTCTTCTGCGCTCAGGATGAACTTGCATAATTTGTACCTCATGATGTTGGAATTACTTTGGTATGATTTCAATAACTTATTATTAGAAGGTTGTCGTGAACGCAATTGATGATTGGATTTCTCGAGAATGTGTTGACTCTTACGATGGGTTGATGTTTACGCGTGTATTTAAGAGAGCTGGTGAGCCCAGACCTTAAGGTTCAATCACTACAAATCTCGTGATGACACTAGGTTAAATATGGCCCAACCCGTGCTTATCATATAATATCATTTTTCCTTCACAAAATTGTTATTTTACAAGAAAATCAATACTCAACACATCGAGTTCTTGCTTAGCACCATTTGTGCCAGTCATCATTTGTTCCTGCTGCTGTCTAGGACTCAACATTAGTGTACTCCAAGCCACATGCTCCGTCGACGCGAAGTCTGTCTATTGATTGGCATAGTTATCTGTTCTCTATTTACCAGTGGATAGTTCCGTTGCTGGACTAAGACTTCGAATTATTAAGTACGATTTTATACCACAGTATGCTATGAGCACTGGAATCCTCCAATTCAAAACTTAGACTGTCTCTAGGAGGTACAAAAGGACATTCAATGCTGTAATTGAGTTACTGGTGGTGCAAATTATCCAGAGATGAAGCCTTTCCCCCGGATGGAAGTTGAGGACCCAAACTTTTCACATGACGTTTATTCTTAAATGAGCTTCCAGCCATTGTGTGTTTCTGGTGTATTAATCTCACTGTGTTGTCTCAAGCGGATGGAACAAATTGAGGAAACTCTCAACAAACAGTTGCTAGTAGTGTGGCACCCACAAGCTCGAGGCCAACATGGCCTTGAGAGGCGACAAGGAAGGCTCACTTCATTTTCGTCTGGGCCATGCTTCTGGTCCAAAACTTCATATCTGCTACATGTTGAGTATGTTTCACACGATATCTCTGCCTCTTTAGTTTGAGGTTGAATGACGCAATAACGACATGCCTTTTATACCAATCCTGTTAGGATAGTCCAACATGCAGTCTCCGGTCGCTGAGAAGATAATACTGCCATGTGTGTTCTATCTCATCTCTGAATATAGGCACTAAGACACATACATAGATACATTTTTCTGGGTTTTCATGCTTCTCCGACATATTTTCAAATTTGGATGCGCATACTGTGTGAAAATGTTCAATAGGCATCCATGTACTGATCACTCCACCACCGCCACCACCCGTTTCTATGGAACAACGGCGGACTATATCTTTGGCTCTACGATATACAATCGAAGGTAGTCATAATTTTGGAGGTATTTTCTCATTTCGTGGTTTCGGATTTTCGGATCTTTTATGGTTTTGCATGTAATATCGATTCTTAGGGGAAAATCAAGTCATTCGTCATATGTGTCTTGAGGGCACCTTCTAATCACTTTTTATATCACTATCTCTCATTCATACTTTGATGTTCCTCGAAGGCTTGCTCTTCAATCAAATGTCTGTATACCCAACCGACTGCGCCTATATTTAGATGACAGCATTCACAACCAACTCATCGGCACGACTGTGAATTTGGAATTGACATTAAAGCAAAATAAGAAATCCACTTTGAGTGACCAGAGTGACTTGCTGAAGAAATCTTTATAGGTCTCTTTAGGAAAATGGTTCCATCCACGATGCAAAGTTCAACTGTTACCAATGCCCATGTCGCGGCACAATGAAAGATCTAAAAATAATGTCGACACTGCCACGAATGAGTGTTCTCAACTTGTATTCTCTGTTTATACTGGTCTTGGGTCTAAATCTAAAATAACCTGGAACTATGTTCAAGGTATTTTTACGTGCATGACATTCCATGCATGTAGGTTGCGTACTAGTGGTTCAAATTGCGAAAAATGACATGTGTAGTGGCTCATTGAATCAGTCTCAAGTTCCAAACTACGACAAAAGGCTGAGGTCAAACGGGATACTAACAATAAATCAATCTTTGTTTAGATCATTTCTAATAATATGATGGTAATGCACCTCAAGAAATCAAGTATATAATGCCCAGACTCAGGCTCAGTATCCCATCTTCTGTACTTTGATAGAAACATAAACAGTTACACAAGTTCACGACTTTCTTACCGTTCAACAAACAGGTCTCAAGTCAGCCACTTGCTTCTCTTCAGTATGCACCCTTCTCGCTTCCTTTTCCTTCTCTTTGCAATTTACCATTCGGCCGTAAATGCTCTACCACAAATCCGAGCCATTGAAACCACATTTACAACCATTATCACCCCCAAAGATGAGTCGATCACAAAACGCATTACTTCCACTCCCATCTCACAGTCACTGCTGCACCGCGAAAATCGCTTTGAATCGGAGATATCAGTCATTAATAGTGCCATCTCCGACGACTGTACTCAACTCAAAACATTCCAAGGAGTTCAAGTCTTCAGTTGTGCTTCTGCCTTCGCATCATCATTACTCGAGAATCTCAGTCTGCTTTCCGAGCAGAACCGCTACTACCGTTTTCTCAACTGAGACCGTGATCCCGGTGCAAGCTACAAATGCTCAGCGTCGCGAAGTTTTGACGCTTGGTGATGAGGTCTTCACAGTAGCAGGGCCAGTTTCGTCATTGAACTTGGGAGCTATTGAGCCAGTCACTGCGCCAACCCCAGACATTACTCTGTTCAAACCGCAAGCTGTAGCTTCTCTCGGCTTAATCGCCACTGAGATCAATGGTCAGCCCATTCAAGCAATAGCCCGCCGTGGTAGCGAAGACGAATCTGCGGTTGACATACCTACCTTCACAACTCTGTCATCGGGCAAGCCTCCTGTCTCCTCCCAAAATTCCCTTGCGACAATCACAGCGCGCCAGCACGTTGTGACTCCTACCCTGATTGGTTGTGGTACTGCACCTGGTGGTTTGATCACATGCGCTCAAACTACGTTCAGTAATTGCGTTAGTTCGGCAGGTGACCAGACATGCAATGGGCAGATCCCTTTGCCTACTTCTACTACCAGTGAGGCTCAATCGTTCCTTCGGGTTGTTCCGACTACCCTGCAAAGAGGGGGAGATATCATAACTACAAATCTGATCTCAGGCTTGTTTCGCACGACTCTTCAAGCTCGCGCATCTCTTGCTACTGAGATTTCTAATGCTTCTCACGAAGACTTTATTAGTGATGATAACCAGGTCTTAGCAACGAAGGTATTTAATATTGTGGTGTAACGGAAGAGAAAATAGATGATGGAAATATCATGCATGGTAAAATGGCATTCCGAAGATCATAGTAAATTTGTTAGGATAGCAATCTTACACGAAACATCAGCGAAGAATGGGTTAGGAGTTTGGTGTGTTTCATGAATTTACTTACAATACTCAATCGCTGCGTTACTTCTCCGCCGGCCTATGTACACCTCGAATTCTAGTGTCCGATTTCCATTCCTTAGACTACATTCAACGTCCATACCAGAAGTCCTACATGTGACATTATATGTACTCCTTGTTGCAAAGTAGTTCTGCACCTTTGCTATACAAAATTGTGCGATTTTGGTAGGTTTCATGATAGAATTCTTGAACTCCGGCGCAAGCCTTTGCTAGCTTTCCAAGCAATACATTTGTAGCACTTCTACTCAACTAAGAACAGAATTCTTCTCGCCGCATTTGACTTCCCGATGTTTTTGATTCGCTGCACAGCAGTCCCAATTCACATACATGATTTTAGTGTGGCGGGATGGTTCCAAAGTTTGGTATCTCATTCAACGACTCAATAATCATATCAAATCAATATTTCTTTTCCCCCAATGTACAGAATCCAAATTTTTATACAAATCGCTATACCGTCGCCACCGTTCGCTATAAACAACCAAAAAATGCCCTCCGACCCTGAAACACATTCACAAGCATGCTCACATCAATAAGTCAAATTCATCCCACATGATCATTTGCCATTATCTCACCTCCATTCTCCGCAGTTGACATCCCTGTGCCCTATCCTCATATCTCGTCGCATGTCATCATAATCCCAGAACCCCCATACCAATCATACCCATAACTCCTAACAACCCAAGGCCAGCACCATCTCTTGGACCAGCTCCCCGTCCAGCTCCCGAAGAGCTCGTTGGAGCAACACTAGAAGCGGTAGGACTACTACTTGACCAAGTAACACTCGATAGTGAAGATAAAGGAGTCGCAGTTCCTGCCAACAAAGTTTTCGAGCTCGTTCCAATAGTTCCAATAGGGTTTCCATTACTTGTCTCTACCAATATTGGTGCAGATGTAATAATTATACTTTTAGCCGAACTTGTCTTTGATACTGCCACACTAGAACTCGAAACTGATGTGCTGAAGCTCGACGCAGCGGTCGCAACAATAGCATACGTGATTAAAGCTGCAGAGTCTGTAGCAATTGAAATTGCTCGAAATTGTGACGTAGCTGCAGCGCCAGTAATGGTTGTTGATGCAATTTTAGTAGTACCGGGAATCAATTCGGTCGCCTGACATGCCATTGATGCAGATCCGGACAGTGCACATCCTAGAGTCATTGTTCTAGAAAGCTTTAGTAATTCATTCCAGCTTATAATTGTTATATAACATACGTGGAGCCAGAAAATGTCATTGCATATTGAACAGTGGAAGGTCCTTGAGTCAACGTGTATGGCTGTTGAAAGTTACATGTCGAAGGGTTTGAGCCCGCTGGACATGCCATTAAATACGTTGTGGCAACATTTGCGGTCTTAAGATTCTATGTCAATAACATCATACATCAAAAGCACTGGAAAAAACATACTGAGCCAATCGCATATGCGACAACCGGATAATTACCCGCGAACAATGTTGTTGAAGATTGCGCTCCAACGCCTCGACTACCAACATAAAATACCAAAAAGATACACACAAAATCAACTGAAAGAAACATATTTTAGTCTACATCAATCATGCAGCTACTTTGAGCTGCAGATCTTTGTCAACGTAATTTCAAAGAAAATGTGATTCTCGTGCATAATGAGGGGAGAAGGAGATGAAAAGAAGTTATACAAAAATGGGGAAGACATCTTTCGAGATAGATGTTGGTGTTTTGGGATTTAAGATTACAGGATTGAATGAATGGAAGGTAATAAGATCCTTCTGTGCCCATGGCGTTAATAATGTCCAAATATAGGGCTGCAGAAATGGGCGCTTACATAAATGAAACTTGGGGTTTGGTGGTAGGATGAAATGTATTTAAGAGCTGTGATTGGTGAGAAGATGACCAACGTAAGAAATTATTACATGAGGTAGGACAAGTCCCTACAATTGCATTGTTGCGCCGCGCTTGTTTGGGGGACGATATGAAATCAAAGAATGGCAATATTGCGTTCATGGTACCTCAAAACTTAGAGCTTCATGGATGACGTGATCAGATAACCATAATGCAAGTACCGTCGGCAACTGAAGTCACAAGATTCATGAGCAAAGACTTGGCAGAATCAGTACTTACAATCGTGAATCGTATTAGACAACTCGTGAACCACTCAGTCCAAGACAATGGAAAATGAAAAATCAAAATTCTATCGGAGATGCCTATCATGACGCTCTTCGCATGACTGCAATGATTACCAAAGTTGCCGGTCGATGACGAGAGATCAATTGTGAAAATCAGTTCAAGTCGAGAACCATTGTAGGTACGGATGATGTACATTCCTGATTCCTTCCCTGCTGAGCAGATGGGAATTATTCATATAAGAAGATCTTATAGATTGATAAAAATGGGCCACTAAGCGCAGTAGATCTCGCCCAATGTCCTATCAGTCCATGCTGACTAAATGAGCCACAATTGTTATACGGGTTTACACTAAAATTGATAGGATAGGAAAGCATTGCCGACAAGTTAGTGCAATGAACTGGCCCGTCATTTTGATGTATCCAATTTGCATGGTAATGTTATGTGACGTAACATCTATATGTCCTTCGAATATACTGCAAAGTCTCGGTACTGACTCGCAATGTTGGGAAGAGCCTGGTAGAGTAGTTTATTTGAGTCAGCTGGCATCACTGGCAAATTTAGATGGCAATCATCAGATATCTCATTTACCCCTTCATCTGAAAGAAGTATCATTGATAGCGGTGGAAATGTCCGTGTGAAAACCAGGCACGGATTCTTGGGATGGAAGTGTATCTTCATGCAAGCAGAAGGGCTGTGCAGTAGGTTTTGTAAGACTTCCTATAGATTTTCGCCCATAAATCAGATGTCAAATGTCCATCTGCATTGGAAATCAACAGATACCACTTGTCTCTTGGATGAGGACATTTCGGCATAAAGATTGCGGGTAAACTAATAGCTAGCGTTGGAGAAAAACTTATGCCCAAAGTTTTGACTTCGAACTACCATTATTGAAAAGTTCCCGCGCTTGGACTACTGATTCCCAAACCCTTCTGGCACGTCCCAGTCCGTGAGCACTTACACTACAATTATGCTGAATTGCAATCCAATAGCTGGCACTTGCTAGCCTCTTCGGGTCAACAAAATCCATGTGGTGCAAACCGAGTTAGCAACTGATCAATGTCAAGCTCGATCGTCATACACAAGCTCTAAGTTGACAGGCCAGTTCAAAACACGAAAACCTTCAGCAACATATTGCTTGAAGGGATATCCCAAGTTCAAAATTCAATGAAAGAACTGATGGCGAGATTGCTTTGAAGTCTGTGTCCACATTTGACAGATCTTTAGAACTGTTCACTAGTATGGTGTTGTCCGAAGACTATACCAGACCCAGTGACTGGGAAAATACATGATGTTTACCAAAATTGTTAGTACTGAATCGAAGGGAGATCAGATAAATGATTCGTCTTAACAGAATGTCCGTCAGAATATATTATGTGTGTTGGCGGCTAGATTATCGAAAAGTATTGTTATAAAGTGGAGTGAGTAATTACTCGCAGAAAGTCCCACACCACCGGTACCAACCGTCTCCGATTATCCAGCAGTAGTGGAAAGTGTTAGACAAGGGATGGTTGATATGAATGTCTTGACAAATATCCACTTCTTCCCATTCTCGACCTCTTTCTTCAAATCTCAATCTTTACTGGTATCAGAGGAGTGGGCTTTACTACTAGTATTGCACATTTCCGTGAGCTTCATCCTAGCTTTTATCATCAGCCAAACTTTGCAAGCAGGTCGACTCAATCTATCGGTCCCATCTTGAAACTCCCCACTACCCTCACTTATTGTGATCCCTACCACCAAGCAGACTGCACACCCTTCAAGTCCACTCGGGACATATGCCGACGATTGAAATGTTCGTGATCTCCAAATTAAGTTTTCCACGGCAAGCTGTCCCCGTCATGCGTTACTATAGCGGTCAACATTGTTTGTTGAAGCTTCAAGCATTGTGGCTGTATACTTTACATACCTACCAAGTATTCGGAGAAAGGGCAACCAATCATGTCTTGCCAAACTGAAAATTTTCCCACCTAAGATTTCCTCTGTCATATATTCTAAACCTCACCGACCTCAAGATATCCAGGAAGAGTATTGTGTGGGGCAATTCTGCCTCGGGAGCGACAATAAGTCTCCACGAGGCTTCCACACGACACTGCTGATCTGAACACTATACCTTTCGGTAGATCAGATCCACTTTCATATCCGCGCTAAGGCTGTCTAGACACTTCTCGTTCCTGTAGACGAATAGTGGCTTTCTTAATGCTTGTTATATCTTCAATCAGATTTGTGGTGGATTAGGTTCCCCATTCGCAAAAGAAACCAGTACCGATTCAGACTGGTGGTAGATTCAGAGGTAAATCGATTGGTCTAATGTCGTCGGGAGCTTGCTGAGACCAATGCCATGATATTCCCAAGTCCGATGATCCTCAGTCTCATACTGAATGTCATTTTAGTAATCTCATGATAGCATCAAAAGATGCATCGGGGATTTATGCATAATTCGACGTTGATTTGGTTCAATTATTAGTGTTCCCCTCTGCTGTAATTTCATTTCGAAACTACCATATCAACTTGCCATTTCTCTTCGTATTCCTAATTCAGAATTCAATAGCCGACTTCGAATCAACATCTCTGCAAAGTTTTACATAATATGTCACCTACCCAAAGAAGATCACCACCAAATAACCCCGGTAGTCTTATGGGATTTCATTTTCCCTTGAAGATCTGGAGAGAGATTGGCGGCCGTGAATTATACCTAGAACGGAATCAGCCCCTTACTCTCTCAACCAAAGGTGATGGAATACAAGAGATCATACTCGATTATGGAAGGAGTGTGGGCGGTATACCTTTCATTGAGACAGTCAATGTGACTAGTAATGGACGACCCGCTGTAGTGGATGTTGTGTACAGCGAAACAAGCGCCGGGGTTCATAACAAAAAGAAGGGTAAGCTAACGGTAAAAGATCATTGAAGGAAATATTAACTTCTCTTAGGAGATGGACCATTCTTTGGGCTGTCTAATGCCATGGATACTTATAGAGCAAAAACCCTCTTCTTTCCGCCATCACATACCCCAAAGTTGATGGAGTTCAAACTGCCACAGACTTCTCAACGATATCAAAAGATCACTCTTGTAACGCCGAGTTGTTCAGTAGTGATCTCATCGATAGGATTCAGAGAAATAAGACCAAGAACACTAGGGGAGAGTCGTTTCGTGTCTTCAAACGACCTGCTTAACAAGATATGGAGAGACGGCGTCAATACTGTCGATCGATGCACAGTGGAAGCTGGAGAAGTACAAGAAATATGGGAAGTAGGTGAATTTGGCACAAGGATATCGGGACAGAGATGGGCACCTTGCCGACACGGAACACGATGGAAGAATAAGGCAATCAAATTCAAAGTGAAGATCGAGTCCGGTGGAGCTAGCTGGGGTATTCATATGGTGGAAAGTGGATTGATTTTCTCCATAGATATTGCGTCAAGAAGACTATCGGTTTACGAAGGCACTTCCGATACCCCGCCCTCGATACTAAGAGGAGCATGGGACCTACCCGGAAGCCTCGACTTGTTTGACTGGATTAGGATCGATACGGAAGCTCGAGGTTCGAATGTTTTGGTAAAGATCAATCATAGAAGAGTGGCGCATCTCAAGAGACTGAACATCAATTCATCGCCCGGAGGCGAGCCAAATACTGGTTCAGTCGCGTTCGGTGGTCCCGAACATTACCTCGCAATTTATCGATCGCTGGTCGTAAGAGACGTTAATGACAATATACTTTATGAAAATGACATGAGAATTTCTAACAGAGTCCGAGTGTTGGCGGATTTCCAAGTGGGAACAAATCAAATACCATGCACAGTCGATAGTGCAAAAGGCCATCGCATATGTTCTGCTGGTGATTTGTTTGTCATGGGTCGCTCCATTTACCATTCAACGGGGCATTTAGAAGCGGTCTTGGGGAGTTTATCGTTGCTTTCTAGTCACCAGGAGGCTGACGGATATCTTGGGAACGTAAGTCCAATACAGAAAACTTTCTTTGAAAATGAACGAAGTGAGCCTCCTACATATGCCTTTTTCTCCCTCACTCTCAGTTTCCAACTGCTGGTAGCTGTTAAGGATTTTTGGATGTACTCGGGAGATTTCTCTATTGTGGAGAGGATATGGGACAAGATGGAAAAATCAATGAATTTCGCAAAGATGTATGAAGATAGACGAGGATTAATCGTGGCACCACCCAACATGTCAAGTAAGTATTTACATCTCGATGTCATAGATAGGTTCTAACGATCAAATAGGAGATGTTATGTCATCCAGTATACTCATAGGTGCTACGTCCAAAGTAAATCTTGCATACTATGATGCTCTGATTTCCATGAGTAAGATGTGTGGCATGTTCGGAATGGAAGATGAATACACACCTCGTGCCAGTGCACTCAAAGACAACATTTTGAAGAATTTTTGGCATTCAGAAACAGGTGTTTTGCGATTAAGTGATCGCATCCCATCAACAACAATATCACACGAAGTTAACTCATATGGAAGAATTCTCGGTGTCATACCTCATATCGAAAGGTCAGACGAACACTTGGGACTTTCAAGTAGTGGAGAACTTCCACGAGTAATTCGAGATACAGAAGATAGAAAAGAGGTGAAGATCGTGAGTCCTTACACTTGTGGAATGGCAGCAGAAGCATTATTTCAAGCTGGCAAGGGGTATGATGCGGTAGAATTAATTGAGAGTGTATGGGGTCCTATGGCAGATCCAGAAAGTTTGGAATACTCGGGAGGACATTGGAAAGAGATTAAACCAGACGGCCAGCCAACTTCATCCATGACATCTATGATGCAAGCACGGTCTACCTGGCCGGTATTTATTCTTCCACAGTACCTAGCGGGAGTTGAACCATTGAGTCCTGGCTGGTCTCATTGGAAAGTGCACCCAGTGCTTGCAGGTCTCACGTTCGTGGATTACCGACTTTCAACGCCAGCTGGAGAAATTTCCGTGGCCATTCATATACACGAACCGAGTAGTACGGGAGAACTCACAGTATTTGTACCGAAAGGAACAGTGGCCGATTTATATCCACCGAAAGGTTGGATATTCCTGGCATCTAGGAGTGTGTGTGCGGAATATCTGGAGAAGAAGGTCGTTATAGGACAAGATGAGGAAATAATACTAAAGCTCTGTGTATCGCCTCACGACAGGCAATCAGCGCCTGTTAGGCAAAGTTTGAGGCAACTGCCCTGGGAAGATTATGAACCCGAAATGGAAGAGGAAGAACCAAAAAGTCCAAGTTGTATAAAGCGATTTGGGCGAAAAATGTTCAAATTACGTAGAGAATAGCTTCAAGTTGAACAAACAAAAGGTATTCCATTGTGGTGGTTTCTGTGGGTGATTAGTCGTCGGAAGAGTCGAGGTCGTAACCAATCAAATACTGGTAATCATCACCGATGGAAAGACACTAATTATTGAATGATATAAAATTCGTAAGACAGGGTATATTGGAGCATAGAATGAACGTTATGCGTGGCCACTGGCCCGGTTCATTGGGCCCCAATTCTCCCGGGGGTTGACTTGGTATCTCACTATCTTTTTTGTGTCTTTCTCCATTCCCAGCTTTTCGTCAAAAACTACTTCAAGCTTCTTTTTCTTGGTAGGCGGCTTATCTTTCTCGTCGGCATCACCACTGCTAGCTTCATCCTTGATAGTTCCCTCCTGTGTCATCGGAGCCTTTTTGTCTAAGCCCATTATATACCAGCCAGCGGTATTCTTCTTGATAACACCCTCTTTTGGCGGGAACTTCTGTCGCGCCCACTCTCTCATGATCTCCCAAATAACATCCCAAGGAGCATCGGTTTTGATACTACCACCCTTCGTATGACTTCTAGTAACTCTATAACCGAGATGTCGTAAAGCTCCTCGGAGTGCATTCTCATGGGGTGTCACACAATGAATTACCTTGGCGAGCATTGATGGTATAAAGAAGAACGGATAGTGGTCAATGGCTGCAGGGTCATTTTTGCCAGTCTTTGATGAGGCAGTCGGGGAATCCGTCATGTCTTCTAAAGAAGGCAAATTTTCTTCGAGGGCCAATGTGAGCATACCTTCGATCCTAGCTGTTGTGTGATATGTATCTTTGGAAACGTTGGGCAGACCGTCTAGAATTCTCTGGACAAACTCGGGTTGATGGAGCGGACCACCGTACATAGGTCCAGCGAGGTGAGTTCTCATACCACAGTGAGCGCAATTTTCACTTGCTGATGGTCCCATGGAGTAGACATGTTTCCAGAAATGGCCATTGCCATTCTTATTGGGTGCAAGCTTGTTCTTTCCAACCATTTGAGTCGTCCATGCCCCACAACCAGTATCACAATTATAAACCATCATAGTTTTGCCTGCCAGAAATTTGACATCGGAAGGAGATTTGTATATTCTAACAAATACTCGGGCGTAAAAATCGATCGAAAGAGAAAGGAGTGGTTCCATTGCGAGACCGTATCGAGCGGCGGATGTAGCAATTGAATGCAAAATAAGTCTTAGACCACCCTCATGGCTATGCTGACCCTTGACTGTAGTTCCCCCGTAGAGAGAATATGCCTTTTCAGGATACCCATTTGAAGCCCATACACCGGCATCAGTACAAGTGACACACAAAAGCCCTCCGTCATCTCTAACTGCTTGTACCGCTGCATCCAAAAACGGAGCTGCTGTGCCATAAGGATCTAAATCGATTACATCGTATTTTCGGCTGCCACTTCCATCTTTGCAATCATCACCTACAAGACTATACATGTGTGTCAGTGCGTTACCGGTCACAGCTTTGATCTTGTTTTCCAGCTTATTATGCTTCACATTGAGTTCGATCGTTTTCGTGGCTGCGGGCAAAAGATCGTTCGCAGTGATCGATGTCGCAAAAGGAATTTCCTGAGCATATCTAAGAGCTCTAAGTCCAGTCGCAGATAAGGCATCGAGGATTTGGAACCTCGGATTGATTGGATTCGTGGGTTTTGTGACTTCTTTTTCATTTTTGATTTCTGGTCCTTCAGCTGTCTCAGTTGTTACATCATTGTGTGAGTTGCCGTTGGCCGCTGGGGCAGTGGATTTTGTTCCTTCACTTTGACCATTTGATGCGTCTTCTTTAGTCTCTGTCTCCATGTCGTTACTGTTATTCTCGGGTTTTGCGACGGCTATTGGGAGTTCCACGGTCTCTCCTGCATTCTCGAGTTTGCCAGCCTTCCTCGGCCCATCATGTCCTTCCTCAGCAGCCCTCTTTCTTTTCTTCTCCTTCTTAGCAGCATTCTTTTGTCTGTCGCGTTCGATTATTTTCTTCTTCTTTTCCAATATGCTTTCACCGTATGCTTTGATGGCCAGGACGCTCAAATCTCGATTGAATTGTTGAATTGGGTTGTAAAAAACAGACTGTACTTGATTTTGACCTTTAGGAGTCGTCTGTGGTACTTTGGAACCTTCTGCGGGTATCAAAATATGTGCAAGACCTTCTTTGACTGTAGTATATTCTTTTCCATCGTGAAGAATATGCTGATCAGCAGCGGGGGCAACTGATATGTCAGGAAGAGTGGAATCCATGATTGAAGTTGAGAAAAATCTGCAATATTTCAGTTGTCGAATATTCCCACCCTGTAGTTCAATGCGACTTCTTCTGAAGCAATTTACTGAAGCAAAAAACGATCGCATGTGTCGTCCCTCTTGTTGTATGCAATAAATTGTATTGAGAACAAAAATCAAAATTCTGCCAATTAGGCGGTCGATTGAATGGTGCTAGCGTCATTTTAGCTGAATGGCATGTGGACACCAGCCTTTCGTAGGCACAACACAATGCCCAAGCATCTTTTAATCAACATTTGATATTGATATTACGAATGGGAATTGCAATGCGCTTCATTCATCATCTACCTCTTCTTTGAAACATATGTTCTCTCCGAATCTAGAGGTTCAGTACAATGCACAAGCGTGTAGCATGTAATCGCATTTGGCCATGAACAGCAGGGGATCATGGAATATTAGGTGTTCGCGGAGTATATCTGTCGCGCCTTGAATTCCTACCCTACGTGTTACTAGCTACTGGTACCTGAAAAAGAAGTTCTTATAATTGACAAATGTGAGATGTCGGAGGGAAAGCGGGTGTTCTTTCGCTCCAGTCAATTGGTCAAAGTTGTTGACAAATATAAGCGCCCAACCATTTACTTCTGTCCGCTAAACTACACTCGAGAATACATTCTCCCAATACTGTGGTTCAGCGCTGAAGAACGGTTACGTTGTATTTTTGCCATCCAATGAACAAATTGATACCAGGGATGAAATTGCTCCGAAACACAGACATGCATATCCGATCAAGGGTTCCTATATATTAAGCGGGCGCAAGTTGCGTCTGAAAAATTTCTAAGCCCTGTTCCAATGGTAGGGCAGAAGTAAACGTGCAAGCATCAGAGCTATGCTATATGTATATGGGTGTAGTATATTCTTTCGCTTTGGTCATGTTTCCTCTATTTTTTATTTTTGTAATATTCTTATATATATAAAGCTCTTTTAATTAACTCGCAAATTTGTTCATTGGCAATCGTCTGCAATTTGCAATTGGAATCTACACTCCGACTCCGAACGAAAAGCTAATGGCGGGAGGGAAATTTTGGAAGTTTCACTCAAAACCCACCACAACAGTAGTGCCCATAGACACTGAGCTCACTGAGAAGTTTGGTCTCTTCCACTTGAACCCAATTCCTGTGCTTCCGAAGAATGGAGAGTCGCCTTATAGGATTGATATCGTGGCACTGCATGGTATAAAAGGCGATGCATTCAGAACCTGGACAGAGAAGAACGAAGATGGTGTCAAAAATATGTGGTTGAGAGATCAGCTACCCAATGAATTACCAGGTGCTAGAATATTCTCGTTTGGATATGATGCGAATGTACTGTTTAGTCGAGGGACAGGTACAATAGAAGATTTCGCAACAAATCTTCTGGAGGATTTGGTGAGAGTGAGAAAGGATGATTCGAATCAAAAGCGTCGGGTCATTTTTATATGTCATAGCATGGGAGGTATCGTGCTGAAGAAGGCACTTGTCAAGGCTGTCGACAATAACCTTTACAAAAATATATTTGACTCCACATCCGCCATTCTCTTCCTTGCCACTCCGCATATGGGTTCCGATGAAACCAAGACACCTTTGTCTGTTGCTAATTTTGCCAATGGCTTTCTTTCGGTTCCGATGAGATTGAGTGGTCGTGTGAGAGATGATCTGATAATGCCTCTCGCGCGAGGTTCCCACATCTTGAGAGATGTGCAGCAAACCTTTAAGGAGAAGAAATTATATGAAGGCATTTCGATTGCTAGTTTTCAGGAACAGGTCATTTGTGCTGGATTAAAAGGACTGATTGTTGATAAGGAGAGTGCGCTATTGCACATTCCAGCTGAACGGGCGGTACCAATAGATCGTCATCATCGAAATATTTGCAGATTTAGTGGGCCTCAAAGCAAATCCTACCAAAGGATTTTCGGAATTTTGAAAGAGTATTCTGATGAAGCTAATTCAAGTAAGTTCTTTGCAAGCCAGAAAGCATCGATTCGAGATACTAACGTGACCGGAAAGGAGTCCCTGAAGAACTCACACCTGAGGACAAAGGTAAGCAGTTCGTTTTCGCACGGCATCTCAATTGAACTCACATATCTAGCTGTATTATCCTCGATATACTATCCTGAACTGGGGCAGAGACGTCGCAATGCGAACAACGCCTACGAAGGCACCTGCAGCTGGATCTCGGAAAATCGCTCCTACCTTCAATGGAAAAACACTCAACGGAGTTTGATATGGATCAAGGGCAAACCAGGTGCAGGTAAATCTACACTTATGGCATATGTCTTGTCAAATTTCCGCCATCGCGATTCTCGCCACCTAGTTCTGAATTTTTTCTTCCATGGTCGTGGTGCCCCTCTCCAAAAGAGTCCCGAAGGGATGTATAGGGAATTGTTGTATCAACTTTACTCACAAGCATCACCTATCCGCGAAAGACTTCGAAGGTCCTTTGCCGAGAAGGAAGCGTTAGGACAATTGGATAATGATTGCGCTTGGGGTGAAGACGAATTGAAAGAATGGCTATTCAACGGAGTTACTTGGATTGCGCAATCGCAACCCGTTGTACTGTTTGTTGACGCACTTGACGAAGCCGGTGATGAAAATGCAAGGATGTTGATTGACTATTTTGATGATATGAAAAAAAAAGTATCTCAGGATGGAGATGATGGATCCCTGAAGATTTGCGTTTCTTGTCGGCATTATCCCAATGTCTCCTTGAGTGAGGGCTTTGAAGTCAACGTGGAGAATCATAACATGCGAGATATTGCACTATTCGTTAATGCACAATTGGTAACGAGAATCACCAACTGGAACAACGATAGGGTGACTAGTGATGGCAGGGCAGAGATGGAAGCAGCTATTGTAAGGAAATCACTGGGCGTCTTTCAATGGGTCAAGCTTGTGGTTCCCATGGCTGCGGAGACATTCAACGATACGGAAAGTCTTAAGGAAGTTCACATCATGTTGGAAAAGGTACAGGATGACCTCGCAGCTGTGTACGAGAATATTCTGACTAATGTCATCAAAGTTAAATATCGATCCAAAACACTGCTGTTGATGCAATGGGTTGCCCTTGCTGAGCGACCTTTAACTGCTACCGAATTAAGAATCGCGATGGCATGTGATAATGGATCTGATAATCCGGGACACAAACGATGGGAAGATAGTGAGGACTATATCGAGTCTGATAGGCGAATGGAGACTTTATTGAAGACATTTTCTGGAGGGTTGGTCGAGATAGCTCTGTATACCTCGGGATTATATCGCGCACAATTCATTCATCAGACGGTTGTCGACTTCATGTTCTCAGGAGGCTTACTCTACCTAGTGCAAATTTCAACACCACTGGTGACCAGGGCCTTTGCAGTCGAGGCCGAAAGCGCCAATTCTCAGATCATTGGGCAGAGTCAAGACCGTCTCTCAAGATCCTGTATGAACTACTTCAAACATCCAGAGATATTACAAGAAGACTGGTCCAGTGACTCTGAAAAACTCGAGGAATTGAAGACACATAAATATCGTTTTTTTGAATATGCTGTAGAAAAATGGTCGATACATGCGGAAAAAGCGGAGAGACGAGGACAGTGTCAGAAACACTTGATTCAACAACTGGAACAACCCCCTGGCTTCTTCAAAATATATATCAGCATGCTTGGGTCTGTCGCCATACATAATTATGGTGTACAACGGGGTTCGACAATATTACATCTCATGGCATATGCAAATCTTCAAAGTTCCGCCCGGGAAATCCTTCGAAGGGGTGATTCAGTTGAGGATCAGGATCAGAACTGGTCGAGACCATTACACTGCGCTTCCTATCAGGGCCACATAGAGATGGTACAATTACTTCTCGACGCCGGTGCCGATATTAAAGCTACACAAAACGGTAGATCAACTGCTTTAGAAGTTGCAGCATCTCGACACCACGATGATGTCATTCAACTCTTACTCGAAAGAGGAGCAAATATCAATGACGTCTCAAATTCCGGTACTGCTCTGGAGGGGGCGTGCTTTAGTGGCGACATAAATTTGGTACAAAAATTGTTGGCTATTGGAGCTGCAATCAATCCAGAGGCAAGGTTTGGAGGTACTCCCTTGAAAGCTGCCGCGAGAAAAGGACATGCGGACGTCGTTCGACTTCTTCTAGATAATGGCGCAAATGTTGATCAATACGATGATTACAATGGAACAGCTCTGCAAACTGCAGCTTGGGCTAGCCAGATAGAAGTAGTCAAAATACTTTTGGAGAAAGGAGCCGCAGTCAATGCACAAGGTGGGAATTTTGGTGGTGCGCTGCAACGTGCTGCAGATGCAACATCTCTATACAACAATGTCGGCACCACCATAGAGCTTCTCGAACTGTTGATAAATCACGGCGCTGAAATCAATATGAGTGGTGGGATATGGGGAAGTCCATTCGCCGCAGTTGTCAAAGGGTTTGGATCCATAGATTTCAACGATGGGGAAATTGATCCACGCATCCAGCTTCTAATTGACCGAGGGGCTGATGTTAATTTACCTCCTGGGAAGAACGGAAATGCTCTAATTGCCGCAGCATCGCATGGAAATATCAAGCTCATGGAGCTGATTTTAGATCGTGGCGCTGACATTGATACATTGACTGATTATGGTGACACGGCATTAGCCATTGCATCAGATACTCCTTGGAAAGCGCACCCAGATGCTGTTAGATTTCTCCTGCGCAGAGGTGCCGATGTAGACCTACACTTCTCATCTCTGGGCTCGTCTCTTAGAGGCCCACCTATTCAACGTGCTGCCAAACGCGGCCGATTGGAGATCGTACAAATACTCTTGCATGCCGGTGCCGACCTGAACGCTGGTGCTGGACAGGCAGGGACTGCACTTTGTGCAGCAGCTAGCAATGGCCACTTGGGAGTATGTCAACTGTTATTGAACATGGGATCCGACATTCATGCGGAAAGCATGAATGGGACAGCACTTCATGGTGCAGCGGAATGGGGACATGTAGAAATACTTCACTTGTTGCTAGCGCATGGGGCTCGAATCGATGATGACTGCAAGCTGTGGGGAACGGCATTGCAGATGGCGGCGAGACAAGGGCGCCTTAATAGCTTTAACTTTTTATTGAGTAGGGGAGCAGACATTCATCATATTGGAGGCTGCCACCATAATGTACTACAAGCCTCGGCACACGGCGGAAACCTCAAAATCATCGAGCAGTGTTTGGATAGTGGGATAAATGTTAACATTAGGGGAGGCGGGGGTGTAGAAACACCCCTCTTAGCTGCAGCTCAACAGGGACATGCTGAAGTCGTTAAATTACTATTGGAGAGGGGTGCGAAAGATCTCAATGAGGGCTGGCTTTCAAGCGTCTGGTATCAGGCGGAGAGCAGAGGACATAGAGAGGTGTTGAATGTGTTGAAGCAGAGCGGTGTAGAGAAAGTAGGCTAGCTCATTTGTTTTACGTAGGCATCCTCAGAAACTTATCTGCTGTGATAGAAAGAGCACCACAAGGACTCAATGGGACTTCAGATCGCTTTCTGACTCATCGATTTGACTACCATGATTCTTGTGACACGAATCATGTGATCAATATCATGCTCATAACTGTCTCGAGCTTCCATACATGGGGCCTCGAAGTCGGCCCTGAGCCATACACTTGAGGATCTAGAGCTTTGTCATGCAACCTTGTCGATCATGAATGTGGAGATACTATGCGATAAACATCAATGCCGATAAGAGCTTCCAACCAACTTGAAACGACAATAGTATTGAACATGCTTGATGTCGATGATGTGCATAAATTATTCTCACAAAGTACACCATCTTCTTCAACGTTCAAAGCCGATCGACGTATAGCATTTGGCTTAGCCTCTGATCATCCAACATTATCTCATGTCCATCAACAACATTGTTACACTATTGGCCGCTTCGTACCTTTTACACATTTCGTATAAATCTTTCGGATCACAGGTTTGAATTTGCTGGCAATGTTTCCAAAAATATCCCAAACTACCAGCAAGGCTTTTATCCCGTATATGTGCATACATGTATGTGGCTTGCCATCATAAGGGTTACCTGGGCCTATGAAAATGGTCAGAGTCTAATCCACTGAGGCTAAGTTTCGAGTTTAGTAAAGTTTAGTGCAACTTAAATCATCCTTGAATATCTTCAAGTAATCAAATATCAACCAATTATATTTGATTAATTCTCCAATTTTCCATCAACCGTTGTTTCTAATCCGCAGACGTTCCTGAAATGGTCCCGGATTAGTTTCTACCAGGAGTCCTAGGAGTAGGTACCAGGACTAGGACTAGACCTAGTACTCATTAGTCTTTGGCGCAGCAGATCTCCTCGAAAAATCATTTCCCATGAGATACGACTCACGAGGTGATAATAATTAAACATTTACAGTCCTTTTCTTCATCTAATTAATTGCCTCTGCCTTGACATTTCCACTTCTCGCTCTTCTGTTACCAAAGTTCTTCTCTCAATTCGCTCCTTCTTTATATAAAATACGAAATAATATAGACTCTATACCCGCGGAAATTTGTGCATTTTAGCCATTTAAATCCTTTCGTTGATTCTGACGCCAGGTCGTGTTTAGGGGTCGAAGCGTGTTGGAAAATGAGTGTAAGTTCAGTGTTTCAATTCCTGTCAATCGAGTTTCAATCCTTCCCCCAAAGATATTTACCATTCTTCCACTTCTTCAATTGCTATATACTTTTGAACTTCATATTTATCTTCTCTCGAAAAGACACAACATTCAATTGCTCTGGAAGTGATTAACTAATAAACATGTCACAGTACGGGTTAGTTATTCACCATCCCCCTGAACACACAACAACATCGACACGACCTTTCCGACATTGCCAAGATACAATTGCGATAAACAAATTCACAGAGGACTCTACTGACAGTATTGGGATAGAAACGGATATGGAAACAGCGGGGCAAACCCGTATGCTCAACAAGCATCGCCAGGCTACCCTCAATCACCTCAATACGACAATGGAGGAGCAATGGGACGAGACTCTTATGGTGGTGAGCACGTTCGAACGCACAACAAGTATCATCTCATTAACATCAAATCAGGACAAAATGTAGAGATGTCATCTTTAGCACAAAATGGAAGTGCACCCGGAGAGCAAGCCGATCCAAACTTCATCCTCAACTCATGTCGCGACATCGACTACCGAATTGAAGCGACTTCTTCCTTCGTTACCCGGCTGCAAACACTGAGAAACAGAGTAGGGAGTGAGCTTGACCAAGGGACAATCGCCAGAGACCTCGCAAACATTGCATCTGAGTCGAGTGTTGCATTCAAGAGTCTCATCAATGAAATATCCAGCCTCAAGAGAATGCCCGAGTCAGGAAGTCCAAGGAATCAACCACAAATTGGCAGAGTCCAACGTAAACTTAAGGGACAAATGGAGCAATACAAGGCGAAAGAGATGGAATTCGAACATGCAGTGCGAGACCAGATGAGACGAGAGTATAGAATTGTCAATGCCGATGCCACAGAAGAAGAAGTCAACGCTGCTGTTCCCAATGCAGAGCCTCAGCAAATGTTTCAACAAGCTTTAATGACTAGCAATAGACAGGGACAAGCTAATACAACTTTGAACGCTGTCCGACAACGGAATGAGGCCATCAAGAAGATTGAGAGAGATATCATAGAAATCGCCGAATTGTTCTCAGAGATGGAGAACTTGGTTGTACAACAAGAAGCTGCTGTAGTCAACATTGAAATGAAGGGCGAAGAAGTTGTCGAGAATATGGATAAGGGAGTTCAACAAATGGACACGGCAATTGTAAGTGCGAGATCAAGAAACAGAAAGAAGTGGTATTGCTTAGGTCTTGTTGGTATGTATCCCTTGCATCTCCTCAAATCCCTTGCTTTAATCTTCCAATCACTAACATAACATTCTACAGTTATCATTGTTGCTATTATCGCAATCGTCTTAGCTGTACACTTCACCAGTGGCAAATCAGACGACAATGCCAAAACTACTACTAAGAGAGCGGTTATTCCAGGTACTGACTTTACTACATCAGACAGACTAGTCGTACCAGGAGCAAGCTTCGTAGAATCCAGAATGGTGGTTGCAGGCAAGGAGTGGAGTGAAGAAAAGGCAGTTGTTCCAGGTGCGGACTTCACACCCGTGGTTAGAAAGTGGAAGAAATTCATCGCATGAGTGGGATGAATTATCAAATGAGAGGGAAATGATGTTTGTATATGGCAGGCCCAGTTGCGCTTTTGATGTTTCAATTTTCTTTTGTCTTTTCCGCGAACATGCATGTGTTACTGAACTCATATCAAATGAGCTGTGCATAAATAAGATTTGGGCGTATATGATGAGTTTCCACTTCAAGGACCGAAGAAGAGTAGAAAAGGGGAAAGGGGAAGGAAGGGGAAATTGTCCTTTCTAACACAAGCACGTTGAGATGAGACGTGCCTCGATACAAAACATTTCTTTGTGTAAGAATAATAGGTTCATATGGGAGGAAAAATTATATACCATACTTTACTTTACTTTTCTCTAGTTGCAACAACCATCATGTTGCGTTCATTCGCTTCGTTTGATAGGGGTTGGGGAGTTCTCCGTTTCCTTAGTTTTGAGAGGAGAGGGTGGGATTGATGTTTTTATAGAATATTGTAGTGTTGCTTTTAATATATGGTAGCTTTTTGTAATGAATCTTAACTGAAATTTATCTGAAGTTTGTTTATGCTTGTTTTATGGGTTTGTGTTTTTGAGAGATGAATAGTTTGGTATTATATCTGCTGTTTTGGTAGTTTTGGTATTGGATGAGAAGATCTACTTGTGAGTTTAGTTTTCTGTGTTTCGAGTTGTTGTATTTCTTCCCTATGCATTGATCATCTTGTTTCGCTCGTACTGGTTGTTAGACCTACGGATTCATTGCATTGCATTACATTGCTTCATCTCATCTCGTCCATCTGACCCTTTTCTACCATCCGCTTCATTCACGCATTTCTTCAATTTTCACGTTTCTGCTTCACCTTGCGCATTATATCTCGCATGTGTATACGCCTCCCTCTATGTTCTACATCTCTATATTCCACCCCCTACCCAATTCTTTTTATTTACTCTCTTTCCGTCCCCAAACTTCCTCCTCCTTTCCCTTCCCATGCCATGACTCAAAGTATAGGATAAGCTGGCCGTCTATGCAGCGAGTAGATATTCACTCCTCGCTACTCGCTACTCGCTAATCATCATCACATCCCATCCCATCCATCCACAATATCAACATCATCCCATTTCATCTATCTCCCACATATAAAGCACATTCCTACATCATCAACATCCAATTCAATATTCACTTACACATCACATCCCCTCTCGGTTAACATAAATTAATTCACCCATCCAAATATCCTCGGTTAGTCGTCAATTAATCGTCCTTTATTTTTGTTTTCACATTCACTGTTAGATATTTTTTTTAAAAAAGGGGGGGTGGATGAGCGAGATGTGAAAGAGGTCGGAATGCATACTAGAACTGTCTTTCCTATACCCGCGATTCCCTTCATCTCATTACTCTCTCATCACCTCTTCATAGTTCATATTTCATATTTCATTTCTCTCTTTTTTTTTTTTTTTTTTTTTTTTTTTTCTTTTTTTTCCCTTTGCCCAACTTCTTTTTTTTTTTTTTTTCTTTACAGTTATTGTTATTGTCATTGTTGTTATTTTTATTTAGATGATGCATTCTTTGTATTCGTCCATGATAATTCATCCCACCTCATCGTCTCATCTCTTTACTATCTTCTAAAATATCGATTTTCACTCTCAATCTTATTTTCATTCTCATCCCCTCACCCTATCCCACCTCTTTACTTCATCTTCTTGTTCTAAAACTCTTATCCTTATTCAACTATCCCACTTCAATCATCATCCATCATCCACCTCTGCCTAATTCCACCTTTGAAACACATTGCCACATCACCACTACCATCAGTATCAGTATCACCCTCTTCGGCTCACCATTCCCTCCCCAATCTCCCCCATTTCCACCCTAAACCCAAGTTCAAATCCAAGTTCCACTCCCCCTCCCCCTTCCATTCCGTTCCATTCCCCCCCTCACCCACTCCCCTCCTAATATCACATCACATCACATTACATCCAAATCCCAACCACCCCCCCTTACCC
>PQXH01000220.1:0-67072 GCA_004786125.1 Botrytis tulipae
AACATCAACATCAACATCAACATCAACATCAACATCAACATCAACATCAACATCATCAGCATCACCATCAGAGAAGGAAAAGAGTACAAAACATTAATATACATAATTTATTCATCTTATTCATCTCAATGCTATTCATCATTTCCCTATCATTCAATTCAATTCCAATCCGTACCCGCTTCCGTCCTTTTACAATGCATTGCATTCACCACGACCAGAATTTCCATACAAACAAGCTTCCCTACATGCAAACAAGTTCCCTCTTCCCTGCAAATCTTTTCCCCCTCCACCTCCCCCTTCTCCCTGAAACCCATCTTTTCTTAATTGAACAACTCCCAAACTCCCAGTAAATATTTTCGTGAATGAAAGACGTCAAATTAAATTATAGTAGTGTTTATATGCGTATCAATGAATGCGCGGTCCGCCCACAAAAAGGATACTCCAGATTGTTCCAGCTTACAGCCCTGCTGCCACAAGAACGCCTGATTAACTTTCAGTATATCAAATGAAAGACTTCAGCTAAAGTTATACGATTCGCATTATGCTTTTAAACGAATGAGGTATGTATAGTTGTTGCGCAGTGGGTATGCATCATGGAAAGACATGTGACGAGAAAAAAATAAGAAAAGAAAAATGCTCCGGCCGACCTCGCTGCTATGCAATAAAGGACAACTTCAAACGAAAGAAAGAAAATGGCAATGAAGTAATAAAAACTCGTCTATTCGTATAATCCGCTCCTTATGTACCCAATGAGTGGTATGAATGATTTTTTCATTCTCAACACTTTTCGTTTCATACATTACATGTTTTATAATGCTCGCCGACTACTCATAGCTGCCGATGCCCCCGCTGATGCTAAATCCTGTTTCGAGCTGACACTTCGTGTGACTCGGGGCAAGCTGCTACCACCAGAAATCGCCACGGTTCCAGTACTTGTACGTTTCGGCCCAGGAGGTCCAGTCAATGTTGTGGCATTGGATTGTCTTCGAGGCGGAAGAGCTTTACTTGGACTTGTCCCTGCCGCGGGTGGCCGAACAGATGAACCACTCTTGTAAGCAGGTGGTTCTGGAAGGGGTCTATTGGAAGTAGGTGCAGCGGTGGTATTGTGTCGCTTTATTGGCGAGTCGATTCGAGTATTGATACGAGGTGGAGCAGTAGCCTTTTGACCAGTGATGAATTCATGCCTAACAGCTTCATCAGGCTTCAAACGCTTTTCAGGGTCCCACCTGAGACAACGAGCCAAGAAGTCAAGGAAGACTTCATCGTCGCACTTGATGGTTTGCTGAAGAGATCTCGAGGATGGCCGACGTCTGCGTCCTTTTGAAGATACCGTGAGACGTGGTTTCCCGAGAGAATCAAAGAAAAGCTTTTTGCGAGTACTTTTCTCAATCAAATGCTTTTCCGGTGGACCGAACACTTCCATGATGCAGGCGAGTTGTTCCTGTTCGTTTTCACCAGGAAAGATGGGCACTCCAGTAAAAAGCTCCGCCAAGATACACCCAAGACTCCACATATCTATCGGCATACCATATGTCATACCAAGGATAACTTCAGGCGATCGATAAAATCGGGATTGAATGTACGTATACACCTTCTCGTTCTCGAAGCAACTTGACCCAAAGTCAATAACCTTGATCTCTGAATGAAGAGGGTGCGCAAGCAGAATATTTTCGGGTTTCAAATCACAATGAATGACCTTCTTTGATTTCAAAAGCAACAAACTGCTAAGCATTTGCTTTGTAAATCGTCGAACGATCTTGAGTGAGAAACCTCTGAAAGAGTGAGCTTTGATGAGCTCATAGAGATTCATATCTAAAAGTTCAGTAGAGATACAAAGATGACCACGGAAGTAGAAGCTTTGAACAAAGTTGACCATGCTGTGCTTGTTTTTAGGATCCTATAATTGTTAGCTGGCTACTGAGTGAAGTGATTGGAATTACATACCCATTCGCGCAACTTTTGGAGGATATTAACCTCTACCAAAGCTTGCTGATGGAATCTCTTCTTGTTCCGAATGATCTTGATGGCTACTAATCCTCCAGTCTTGTGATCAATACATCTTACGACTTGACCAAAACTTCCCTTACCAAGAACATCAATGATCTCATAGCGGTATGAGAGATGATCTCCAGTGGCAATTTGATAATCCCCTCTTTCATCATCGTAGCCGAAATTGGCGGCATCAGATTGAAGCTGACCAACATGTTTGGCTGCACTAGATGTCCCACAGAAGTAAATGTCCTTGTAATCGACAATTTCTCCTTTCTCGTAAATGTTGAGATGCGAGACAAGTTTGAGAGCCTGTTGAGGGTTCGCTCGATCCTTGGGAGTAGCACGTTTTCTTAGAGCATCTAATTGACGAGCTGCCGTCTCTGTTTCCTTTCGTTTATTACCGAGCTTCTTCATCTCCTCTTCCGCCAGAAGATCATCCTTGTCCAATTCCGCTGTCCAGTGATCTTGATGTCTGATACTAGTACTAGAAGCCTTTGGATTGAGCATTCTATGCATAACAGAAGATGTAGTTCGAGAAGTCGCGGTTGGAATATTTCTCTCCGAGGCCATAGAGTCAGTTGATGTCTCTTTCTTCGGACTGTTTCGATTCAATCCCCAGCTATCACTCTTTGTTCTGTCGTGACCTGTGATCATATTAAGGCTCGAAACCGAGCTTTTCCTTCGACTGGAATTGAGATAAGTAGTAGTAGTGGTTGACTTGACCGAAGGACTAGGACTAGGAATTTCCTTGTTATTGCTACTCATATTGTTCATGGTGGAAGAAGCAGGCAATCTAGGTGGTGGCATATTATCATGTTTTGGCGGAGGAGGTGGTTGATTGGCTTCTCTTCCGCCTGCTGCTTGAGCATTGCTGGCGGTGTTCTTCGATCCAGATCGCTTCCAACCAAGACTCAACTTCCTTCGCAACGAAGTTGTTGAAGACGGCGTTGGGGGTTCTTCCGGACTTGAGACTTCCGCAGGAGTATCTGTTTTAGCTAATCTATTCACCTTCAAGGCACGTGGCCCAGTCAATCTTGCCGGCTTGTTTTCAGTCGTCGAAATGTCCATTGTAGTGAAATCACCACTAGTTTTGGACCGAGGCATGAGATGCTGGCCAGCGTTGTTCTTGGGAAGAGATGAGGATAGATATGGGGAGGTTTCCCTAGGCGGCGGTGGTCGGTTATTGGCTATAGGTATGGGCTTTGTCCCACTGTTATTTCCAAATACTTGCGAAGATTCTGTAGGTCTATGATGGATAGAACTATTGCTTCGCATTTTAGGCATATGATGCTCCGATTTATCTTCGTTGCGACGAGAAAAGAACGAGGTCTTGGAAGCTGTCATGGGCGAACTTGGGGTCTTTGTATTTGTCCGCTTAGGCGGGGGTGTAATGGCACCATTGGGTAAAGGCTCAGGATTGGATATGGCCGCAGCTTTTGCAGCCGTAGGAGCGCTTAATGGTAACAAATTCAAGGGTGGCAGACGAAGTGGTTGAAGGTTCTTTTTCTTGGGAGTCGCGGTATTTTGCTTTTGCTGTTCAAGGTCTGAATTCGAGCTAGGTGGCGCATGCCTCGACCTCTTTGGCTCTCGTTCAACCTTGGTTGGTTCACGTGCAGAGTTCCTACCAGAAATGCTATTTGTTGAAGTACTGTTAATACTACTGGCATCAAACGGCATGCTTGATTTCCTCTTGGCGAAAAACGGAGTTTCGATGGGAGAATCTTTGGGGGATTCATACGCTTTGGGTATCGCAGGAACTGGCGGAACATCTTCCTCCTCATTGTTACCAGCCGAGCTATGAACATTTCGTGACTTAGGTGTTGGTAACCTTGATGTTGTGGGGGCAAGTGACGACACTCGAGGCTGTAAAGAACCTGTAGTAATTCGAGATGTGTTACAGCTTGAACTCGACGCAGCTGAAATAGCAGAATTGTACTTACGGTTACTATCCGGAGTAGTTCGAGATGAAGAAGGTGTGGGCACCTTTCGAGGTAACATTGAAGGGGACCTTGAAGACCCTCGAGGAGTAAATGCCGGATACGAGTCAGGCTGTGGAGTTGGCGGTGTACCTGGTGAAGCAGTAGGATTTCCTTGATGAGTCGATAATCGTTTGGCTCTTCGAGTATCCGTAGGGCTGATGGTTCTAGCCCCAAGTCCACTTGCATGGGAGGTACCTGGCAAGACTGACATCCGCTTCGAGGTTGATGATGGTGTGGTTGCAGGTATTCCTGTTCCACTGGGCCTTCCTGGTGACTTTGCAGCAAGGGATGATGATCTACTGTGATCTGGTGTGCCAGGCTGAATAGAAACTTGGGGTTGCCCTTTACTCGGAGGTTGCAATGATTTAGTTTTAGCTGCTCTCGAGGCAGTGGTACCTCTTGCTCCATCCATATAACTTGGAACTCCTGTACTATTCAATCTTGCAGATGCATTGGCAGCATCCGACAAAGATTGTAATGATGTACTTGGAGCAAGACTCGGACGTCGTCTTGGTGTGGCCCCTGCCTTGCTTGAGCTATCCGACTCAGCACCTCCTACAGATCTGCGCGGTATTCTGGCAGCAGGCGCATTGGAGGCAGCACTTCCAGATATCGGAGGATATTGATTTCGTCGAGTTCGAACAGCTAGGGGAGCAGATGGTGGGTCCATATTCCCCGATGCAGTTGAAGAAGTGGTTGAGGATATGCTACCTTGACGATTGCTCACACTCTGTCTACGTTGAAAAGAGGAGGTTCTCGCGGGTCGTGGTCCAGACACTCCACGCGCAGAACCTATCCCTCGCCCATTGTTCATAGATGCTTTAATTTCCCCCATTGAAGGCTTCTCTCTCGGCATTGAATCTCCCCCACCTGTTGCCGGATATTGTGCTGTAAGCTGTAGTTCATTGGAGATGCTAGTTTGCAGGTCGTCAAAACTGGGAGAAGGCAAAAAGTCGTAAGAAGTCGAATTATCGCCGTTGTGACCCCCAAATGTAAATAAGGTATGATTGTTTCGTTGTGGAGCATGCAGTGTAGGCTCTGTCCCAGCTATCAGACGCGAACCTCCGGTGCCTACACTGGGAGGATAATTCTCAGAAATCCTTCTGTTGAAGATATTAGTAAATATGAGCGCCTCGAATGGCTCCCCTCTTGAAGGTTGTGAATCTTACTGTCTTGTGGGTGAAAGGTCAGGTCGTGGACCTGAAGGAGCCCTCTGTTCCCGAATCATGAATAAGGAACTAAAGTCACTGGGGGAAGCCAGCGACAGAAATTAATCTCGAGTAAAGGATTTTGCTTTTCCTTGAGCTCAGTCCGTTTAAGGGCCGAGTTTGTCGATAGACTATCTCATTTCAAATGGCCGTCGTAGGGTATAACTAGTAAACAGGGAAGTCGTTGTAAATGGTAGCCCAGTAAAATGCAGAGGAAAGCTATCGGTATCAGTGTCCCTCGAGAGTCAATATCTTTTTTTTTCTCCTTCTCCACAGAAATAAAGCGCGTCAATTGATGGTCTCCTCTTTTTGTATTGGAAGTTTGGAATATATCTCGAGGAATGGCTCGTGGATTGTGTTTAGTGGTGAAATGAAGGTAGCGGTGGCAGTTGTATTTTTTTTATTGAATGGAGAGTCAGTCTCTCTGAGGCTGCAGATAGACTAAGAGTAGTTGAACAATATTTTGGGGATGGATTGCAAGCCTGTACCTGTCCGTTCCCGTTACTGGTTACTGGTACTGCGAATGGGATAAAAGCTTGATGTTTCCCGTGCCTTTTGGAGATTCGAGGTGGCTCAGGGAAGTCAGGGTGGTAAGGGTTGGGGGGTTTATGATCAAGGTCTTTTCCGTTGCCTATAGAAACAAAAAGTGGATCTACTCTGTAGATTCTGGACGGAGTGAGTGAGTGACTGACTGACTGACGGACGGTACTTGGACTCTTGGAGACTCGGCTGGGAGACTGAATGAATGGGCTGGAGGACTGGGCGACTGGAAGACTAGAGGACTGGGGTCTCTATTCTTTTGGTACCGTTATGTTTATGTACGAGTAGTATGTGCGAGTAGTATGTACGAGTAGAGTAGTATGTATGGTATGGTATGGTATGGTATGGTATGTACACTATGGACGCATCAAGGGAAGTCTCTTTTCTTTTTGCTACATGTAACGAGATGCTTTTTGAACCTATCAAAATTGGAATAGATGCAACAATAAAATCGTAAAATCATCAAAATCATCAAAATCCCATCAATGAACCAATGAGACAACAGTACACCTGAGCAAGATGGAGTATACTTAAATACGTTGAGCCTATCAAAATTTAAAGAAATTTACCAAATCCATTCAATGAACCAAACTAATAAGATGTAGTACTGGTGGTACAGTTTAATAGATACTACCGTAGTAGGTACTTAAGGTAGAGAGACCGTACTGTGATGACTTCTGATCATCTCGGCGGTCAAGGTGGCTTGTTATCTTATTCACTCTGGAGTCTTGAGTCTGGAGTCTTGAGTCTGGAGTCTTGACTTCTTGAGTCTGCCACCTCAAACAACAACGCCTCCCTCCCCCCTCACACCTTCTTCTCCTTGTAGCTATCTATCTTGAGACCATCAATAAAGTTAATCACACATGCTGCAGGACGACGAACTCTTTCCAGGAGACCCAAGCAATGCAATCACAACTTTATTACCACTGTCAATGCTTTCAATGCTTCCTCACTATAGGGAAGGATTATTTGATATTGATAATTATATCATTGATTAATGAGGACACCCATGCATGGATGGATGTGTAGATTGTTTACGGGGTCGAGTAATCTGTATTTAGTATATACCGAGTATCGAATATTGATGGTCTGGTGGAGGAAGAGCCAGGTCTGCAAATATCGTGGTATGTCTAACAATTCAAGATGATTATTGGGCGTGAAGGTATATTATGTGAATGTGAATGATGGGATATATGGATTTCTCAATCTATCTGCTCCGTAGCATGCTAATTGATACATGGCAAATTGGACTGGTAAGATTATGAGCGTAGGCTTTCTGAAAGTTAGTGCTCGAGTACCCAGAATGCAAGTTGATACCTAGGTAGGTAATTCGATATAGTATACAAATCAAATCGATATCGCAACTTGAAGCTGGATTACAAGTATTGGCCACCCAGGTAGGTAAACAACAGACCTTCTTCTTCTACAAAGTTTAATCTGATCTGGATTTGTGCCGAGTGAGCCCTCGTTCCCTCCTCCTCTCTCCGAAAATAAAAATTCCTGTTCCTCAAATATGCAATCTTATGGAGACTACATATGCTCCATGAAGGTTTCTGCCCTACTCGGCTTCAGGTTTTTGTACACCATGGCAACACCAACTAATTCCTCCACTAATGTATATCGCATGTAGGGAGTATCTAGACATCAAATTCTGTGAGGTACAGATCCACCTAAAGCATAGAGAATGTACAACAATGCAAACAGGATGTCACACCCCTTTTTTCCAAGATGCTGTTTTCATCCATCAAAGCATCACCTGCTTCCGTCACCAAATACTAACGAGTAGGTAGGTAAGACCAAGCCAGTTGCCTTTCTTCTTGCTTGTTAGTTTGTGAGCCCCTGACACGTGCAGGCAATGTTTTGAGTAAGAAAAATATTCCGAATGATAAGAACATTGCCCAGTTAAAAGATTGATAAAGGCTAAAACCGTGTTTCAACGACAAGAACTGACTTGGGTTGGAAGCCATGCTCGCCATGGCATACTATGATGCTATTCATGCTGGTTGGTGTTGTACTCTCGCAGAATGTTTCTGTGCGACAGAAAGTATGGTGGTACTGTACTGCTTCATGTATAATCTACCTACAGCTTGAGCTTGGAAAAGGGGTCACACAACAGCATAAGCGGTATCATCTAGCCGTTACTGTGATCATGGGTTAAAAGCGTTTTATACTTATTTATTGCCGTTTTCCTCCATCCCAAGATCATTTGCTATCATTTCTGGGGAATCTTCAATTGATTCCCGAATCCCAAAAGTACTGATCCCATATTCAATACATGCCCAATAAACTTAAATGATAGCTCCCTACGTGGGTGGATAAGAAGTCTATTACGACGGTAAGACGGAACGAAGGGAATTTAATTTTTCGAATTAGTCGAAATTTAGTCAAGTGCGAAATCCAACCCCTTCAGCCCAATTGCGGGTGGTCGGTGGTCGGTGGTCGGCGGCAAAAACGTCATGCCTTCTCTTCCCGCAGGTAGGTTCATCGATCGCTAAGCGCGTCAACTTCAAACACCAAGATGTTTGAGCTTCGTAGACAAACATTATAGAATTGGTCAAACCTCAACTAAATTTTCACGACTGGAATCATTTTTCAATTAACTTGAAGCATGTTATTCACTTACCACATGGGCTGGAACCTTATTATCAGTGAAGAAACGAAACACTACGACTGAACGGTTTCTTCTATGAATAGATTACCCCCTCATTGATCTTTATAAGGATCGTTGGAATCCCAACCCAGACACAACCCCTCAATTTCCGCGAAGAAGCCTAATACTTCAAAAAGTCTCAAAAGATGGAGGACTTTACAGCAAATGCGTTTGTGAATCGTGATGATCCTATCCCAGTTATAAGATTCGATCATACAGACGACCTTAATGACGATATGGAGGATACAAACGGAGCGTCTAAGAAAGAAGGGACGCGAGAAAGACTAAGAAGACATAAATCGGAGTTGAAGGAGAACTTCAAAAAGGCACACAGTAAAGCTTCGGAAACCTCGGCAACTGTACAAGATAGATTACTTGAAAAGTACGTCGAAACTCTACATTGCGACGTTAGTCATCTTAGGACTCTACTGATCACAACAGATTACTACAACAGGTAATACCAGTGGAGGACCTTGGCGAAAATGGAAAAGATACAGCTACTACTCCTCCAAATTTTGTTGAGAGACCCGCTTTCAATATAACGACCATGTCGAATAATTTCAGAAGATTCAATGCGAGAATAGGAGTGGTTTTCGTCTTCCAAGCCAGAGTGATACGTCTACTAAGCTGGAAACAATGGTCGCATACTCTCTCATTTCTTGCAGTATATACCTTCGTCTGCCTAGATCCATATCTTCTTACCGTTCTTCCGTTGGCGGTTCTTCTCCTCGCAATCCTCATACCTTCATTTATTGCTCGTCACCCCGCGCCTCCTACAACTATAACGACGGACTCGTTCACATATTCCACAACAGGTCCGCCAATAGCTCCAGCTCCAGTTGTCAAACCTGTCAAAGAGCTTTCTAAAGATTTCTTCCGTAACATGCGCGACCTCCAAAACTGCATGGAAGATTTCTCTCGCCTCCACGATACAGTAATTGCTCTAATATCTCCCTCCACAAATTTCTCTAATGAACCACTGTCATCTACTCTGTTTCTTTTCCTCGTAGTAACAGCAGCATTTATGTTCATCGCTTCGCATCTCATGCCATGGCGCTTTATCTTCCTCACAATAGGCTGGACCATTACATCTCTCGGCCATCCAACCATTCAACGCCAAATGATCACAACACATACGACAGTCGTTCAACCGCGTGCAAAGCCCCTCCAAACTAGCCTCGAAACCTTCATTTCTCATGACATCATCCTCGATTCCTCTCCCGAAACTCGCGAAGTAGAAATCTTCGAACTCCAAAAACTTTCCCGTGCAGGCGAGTGGGAACACTTTGTATTCAGCAGCTCGCCTTATGATCCTATGAGTAGTATGCGAATTGAAACTGGGCGGCCAATCGGATGTCGCTTTTTCGAGGATGTAAAGAGCCCAAGAGGTTGGGAATGGAGTGAAAAGAAATGGGCGTTGGATTTGTGGAGTAGAGAATGGGTTGAAGAAAGGATTATTACAGGTGTAGAGGTGGAAACAGAGGGTGAAAGATGGGTTTATGATATCAGGTATGAGGGACAAGAAGAGGATTCCGTGGGCGTCATGGATACGGGGAGTACTAGTAATTTAGGAAGTATAAGAGGGAAGAAAGGGGTACCGATTAGTTGGGAGGAAGCGACTGACGTTGACGGGGCTGGTAGGAGAGGAGAATGGAGAAGGAGAAGATGGGTTCGAATGGTTAAGAGAAGATGGGAAAATCATGAAGCGGAGGTCGAAGACGAGAAGAAATAGTTGATGCATGCCTGGATAATATGATTTTATGAAATCCCGGCGTGGATAAATGAATGGTGTTTGGGTAGTCTTTGATTTTTAGCGGCTTGGGTAAGGAATGAGGCAATGGGAATGGAAATGGGAATGGGAATGAGGCATATATATACCATGGTGCAGGTCTCACCAGCTTTCGCTTGTTACTCTCTACACATCTGTAGACAGATTTTGCGAACAAATCAACATAAACTATAAGAAAAATTGGCAATATCTATTCTCAAGTCAGGTTTAGTGTCAAACCACTATCGAACAAAAAGCTTTAAGAACGATATACTTTTCTCTATCTGGTTATCGGTAGTCTAAGTAATATTATGCGCAAAATATCACCGTGATACCACCACTCTATTAGTGTGGTGTATATAGTATGCAGTATACGAGCATCCCCCCTTCTCTTCCTCTTCCTCTTCCTCATTCTGATTCTCATCCCTTTTCTCCCTTCATTTCTTCACGGGTAGGATATAAGCAAACACCACAAATCAACAACTCCGCATTTCGCACGTCTGTCTCCTTCCTCACTCATACATGCAGAACCCCCACTATATTCTTAAGCACCTCATACTGCGTCTGACGAAAATCATCCGTGATCAATACATTCTGCGCGGCTTGGAAATTGAGCAGTTGTTTTGTTTGTGGTGTCCAGGGGGGCCAGATGAGGGTTTGTGATGTATTTGCGTTTGCGGTTGTATTTATGCTAGGGTGGGAATTGTGAGTATCAATACCACTGCCATATCCATGATTCGCTGCGCGATTCGGATCGAGCGTGTACAGGAAATTGAGGTAGTATTTTTGGATGGATTGTTGGGGGAAGCCGAGGGATTGGCCGTAGACGACGCCGATGTCGCTTCCGTGGAAGGTGCCCAGAATTGGGGTGCCGTAGCCGTAGCTGGAGAGGTAGGAGTACATTTTTACGTTTGGGTGGATGTGGGATGAGTAGTCGAGGAAGAGGCGGCGGGAGAGCGTGAAGACGATGTCGCCGAGGAGGGCGGCGAGACGTTTGTATTGTGGGTAGATGTTCCAGTTTGTGCCGGTGTTAAAGGGGGAGCCGGCGGAGGGGTCGTCGGGATAGGCGGCGACGAGGGAGGCGATTTTGGAGGGGGGGGCGGTGGGGAAGAAGATGGTTTGGAGGTAGGAGGTTAGGAGGGAGGTGGTGGTGAGGTTTGTTTGGACGAGAGCGAAATATGTTCCTTCGTCTTCTTGGTCGCCGATTATGAAGGGGACGGGGGCGAATTGCCCGTGGGAAGCGAGGATTTCGGGGGAAGCGGGGAGAACGCCGTTTTTGTGGTCTGGACGTGGGAGATAGGAGAGTGCGAGGGATGTGTAGGATGTGTACGAGGGGGGAGCTAGGGTTGCGGCGAGGAATGTTTCGTAAGGGAGGGCACGGAGACATTTGAGTGTGTGGGTGGAATTTTGACAGCCGCCCGCGAGCACGACTTGGTCGTATACTGCTTGTGCGCGCGGACTATCGACTGTTTGGGCCGGAGTGATGGAGCCGGAATCCATGATTGCACCGCGGAATAGGGGCTTGTTTTTGTAATGGTAATGGCCGCCATAAAGAGCCATTTGATCAAATACTGAAATTGAACCTGCGGATTCACCCCATATGGTGACTTTATCGGGATCGCCTCCGAAAGAAGCGATGTTGTCGGCTACCCATTGAAGACCCAATCTTTGATCTAATAAACCGAGATTAGAAGATCCATCTCTGAGGATTTCGGAACCGGCTAGGAAACCAAAACCTCCTAGACGATAGTTTACAGCTACGTAGATGAAAGGCTGGGAACTCGAAATCGAAGATTGAAGAAGTTGTGTTGCATCGAAAGATTGAGTGGAGCCTCCTGCGAAAGCGCCGCCGTATATCCAAAAGAGCACAGGCAGTTTAGAGTACCGGGTAATGTTTGACGGACGTTGGATGTTGAGTGTTAGACAATCCTCACCGACGGGACCGGAGGCTGAACCTTGGGGACAAGCTGTGGGGACACTGGTTGCTTGGATAGTTCCCAGGTTTTTGGTGATACTTTTGGGTGGTTTCAAGCGGAGAGATCCGGTTGGCGGTTGGGCATAGGGAATTCCCTTGAATGTGTCAATTCCTAATGTGCTAGACCCGATGATTTTGGCATGTGATATCTGAACTGTAGGTGCCAATTGACGTCTCTCTGGAGCAGGCAGGGCCACAGTGAGAGAGACCAAGAGCCATGTGGTGATACCCTGGAGATGCATATTGTTCGATTTCAAAGACAGACACTTCAGCTTGAAATATGGTTCCCGCAACGATCAATGAATCATCTTGATAAGATTTTAGACAGAATCGGAGATATATACCCCAAATTCTTTCAGTAAACGCGGGGAACATGTAAAGAAGCTATTGATGCGCCCCTCCAAAGCCGTTGCTCTGAATTCGGCCAATCCCCGGCTCGGTATGCATCGGAAACTATTCCGATTTGAGAAAGATATGAGATAGTGAATAACTTCATTGGAATCGCAGTCATATCCATGTCTCTTATCCGGTATCTATTGCCACGAGAATAGAAAAGAAGAGCAAGATCTGTAATCCATGTAAATATAAATCACTAGATTCCAAATTCCAATAGTAGAGATGCACATTAGATGCGATGATGTGATAGATACGATACATAAGATATGATTGGTCGATCTGGTGGACAACCTAGTAGGTCAAGTGGTTCATCCGAGGTACTTTCTTTCTTCTCCGCGCTCGCACTTCATCACCATCCTTGTTGTTGTCTCGAAGAGGAATATGTCCATTGCCATGATCAAAAGTAGGAGTCTCGATTTTGAGCTTCAGGTAAATATACCCGCAAATTCTCATCGGGGCTATACAGTGTTTGTAAATGAGGGACCAATCTTCTAAGCGATACGTATTACAATACACATTCCACATACACTACACTCCCTCCCTGAGCCTCCCCCTTCTGCAAGTATTGATTAGAATAGAAAGGGAAGACAATTAGAGCTTGACATCAGCCAGAAATGGACTTATCATGGTTTTCAACAATAGCAATGAAGATATTTGATATCTAATTCGTGGTTTTTCCGGTGAGCCTCTATGCGGTTTGAATTTGTACAATTCGTCCTGGTGAGGTATGAGTAAAACTTACGCAATGCTCTGTGAATATACGACGACCTCGGGATCCCTGAGTACCGTCGAATTTGGTGTGGCTTTAGCTAATACTACCCCCCTCGTTGCAATGTACTTATCTGAAGTCAGTGACGAGAGTACGAATTGATGAGAAGAATCATTGAATCCACACAAGCGAAGTGTACAATTCAAGCATCCGAAAGCTTTGGATGGCAGTCCGGACATGCTAGTAATTCGAGAACGTCAATTGGTTGATTGAACCTCGGTATTTTGCCCCCGTTCCCCAGGTTTCGGTAACCTTACATTCCCCACTGCAAATAGTAATCACGGCGCGTTCCAATGGTTCCGGATCCCCAGGTTGTATTAACTCTGTGTCTTTCTTTTCTTCTCCTTTCATGCACTGATTCTCTCTTTTATTGTCTTATCTCGCGCCGAAATTACATACTGCCATCCATTCACTTTCCTTCAATACATCACAATGCCTCACCACACCCTCACGCGAGACGAAGTCTCCAAAAATAATACCGAGGAATCTCTCTGGTTTATAATCGACAGCAAGGTCTACGATGTCACTGAATTTGTCGATGCTCATCCAGGAGGAGAATCCGTCTTAAAACAAGTTGCCGGCACAGACGCAACCGAAGCATTCTATAACCTACATCGACAAGAAGTCCTACAAAAATACTCGAATTTATGTATTGGCACAATTGAAGGCGAGAAATCGCAAGTTATTGAACAGAATGTTGGGGATTTGAGTGTCGTGCCATACGGAGAACCTACATGGTTAACTCCACAATTTAAGAGTCCTTATTATAATGAAAGTCATAGGAGGTTGCAAAAGGCAATGAGAATCTTTACGGATCAATATGTTACACCTGTTGCTCAGGAGTGTGAAAAAACTGGGGCGCATATTCCACAACATTTGATTGATCGAATGTCGAAGATGGGGATCTTACATATGAGATTGGGCCCGGGGAAACATTTACATGGTGTCAATCTTATGGATGGCGCTGTGAAGGGGGAGGAGTTTGATTATTTCCATGACATGATCGTTGGACAGGAGATGGTTCGCGCGAATGCAAGAGGATTTCAAGATGGTAATATGGTTAGTTATAAATCCATGTTTTTGTGTAGTCTACTCTATAAATTAATGCGTGGCTAACAATTGATCTCAGGCTGGTATGACCATTTCTCTGACGGCAGTTCTTCAATTTGCCAACGATGAGGCATGGAAGAATAAAATTGCCGCAGAGGTATTTAGTGGGAAGAAGAAGATTTGTTTGGCCATCACCGAAGCATTTGCCGGATCTGATGTCGCAGGTATTCGAACAACCGCGGAGAAAACCAAAGATGGCAAACACTATATCGTAAATGGTACTAAGAAATGGATCACTAACGGTGTCTTTTGCGATTACTTCGTAACTGGTGTTAAAACAGGTACAGTTAAATATTACTTCTCATGCTCAACACATACTAACACACTCTCTAGATAAGGGACTGTCTGTTGTGTTGATTGAAAGAGGCGAGGGTGTAGAGACAACACCAATAAAAACCTCCTACTCACCTACAGCTGGAACTGCCTATGTCACTTTCGATAACGTAAAGGTACCAGTTGAGAATCTCTTGGGAGTAGAGAACAAGGGTATCCACGTTATCCTTAGTAACTTCAACCATGAAAGATGGATGATGGCTAGCGGTGTCACCCGCATGATGCGACTAGCAACAGAAGAATGTATCAAGTGGAGTAACCAACGATTGGTATTTGGCAAGAAATTGACTGATCAGCCAGTCATCCGACAAAAGTAAGTTTGGCTCCTTCAAGTGCGGATGAAACTCCTAACTGACCTTTCTAGGCTTGCTAAGATGATATCTCACTGTGAGGCGAACCAAGCATGGTTAGAGAATATCACATATCAGATGACTTTGATGCCATACAAACAACAAGCGACTCATCTCGCGGGCCCAATTGGTCTCCTTAAGATGTTCGCTACCCGTTCAGCTCATGAATGTGCAGATGAAGCTGTGCAGATTTTTGGTGGACGTGCGCTTACTCAGAGTGGGATGGGAAGAACCATTGAGATGTTCCATAGAACGTGAGTATCCATGCTATGAGAAGTTTTCACCAGAAATATCTTGCTGATATCTTACAGGTACAAATTCGATGCTATCCTGGGTGGAGCCGAGGAGGTATTGGGCGATTTGGGAGTAAGGCAGGCCCTTAAAAATATGCCAAAGAGTATGTTGTAGATGATCATCGGGACACAGGGCCAGAAACATTGGGAGAATAGCACGCCATTGAAGCATTCCAAGATTGGTATAATTTAATAAGAGCTATAGAGCTAAATGTGGTATGATAATAAAGTTCTCTCAGACTTTATATTTAGTACGCTCTCGATGACCGGAGAGGAATAACCGAACTTATTGTGTATTCTCTGAAAATATGAGGCGCGATTGTATGTTACGAACTGGGACAGTCATAGGTCCGCTCAGGTGGCAATAGGTCACAACAGGTTTCCCCTTTGTATCTGCCCTCCCGTTTCCGCGGACTCCAAAAAAATGTATGCAGCACCCTTAATAATTCATCAGCATACCTTCCCCAACTAATAGTCGGCTCTCTACGTAAGCTGCCGACAAGTTCCCAGCCAGTGATATTTGATGTATTGGATTCATTTCGTACTCGGTAATTTGAGGACATAATGATTGCTTTGGACCCTTGAATATACTCAGACTACCCGATCTATTTAAGAATGCTCATCCTACTTTTGTAGGTCACATAAATACGTAACATATATGTAGCTAAACCAATTCGCTCCCACTCATCAGGGATAAGGGCAATTTTAGGAACTCTTACCAAATGCTTATCGCTCTTATCGGAAGGACCCCGCCATCCCCCATTCCTGCTTTGGTGTAACAACTACTACCTACCTATTCTGTAATTTTTAGCCGATGATTCGTTATGCCAAAGTGATTCGAGATTGAGATTCGAATATTTGTTAGTGGAGTGAGGAGATAATTGGAAATTAGATTGCTTCCACTCTTTGAGCTTTTCAGATACTCAAATAACTTTGTTAGCCACTTCGCAAGCTTATCTAGCTATTCTACTTCTCCTACCATCAAGCTCTTCAATGTCAACAGTCCACTAATCAAGTCAAATTGCTCTACAATCATGTCTAATAGAGTCAGAGACCTTCCATGGCCATCCACGATACCAGACGACGAATATGCCGAAATAGCTGCTGGGCTTCCTGCAAAGGATGAACCGTTCATTAACAAGTACATTGGTGGAAGAGAAGCACTTATAGACCAGGAAAAACAGCAGCGCAGTGGTTCGTAATATCTTCATATACTATCATTTCTCACTTACTTATATTCCTTACAACAGACTATGCATTCAGATCCACCCTCTCACCTCTCGCGCAAGAAGCCTGTAACATCGTATCCCGCATCCGTCTCGAAGAACAAGCCTCGACGTGGACCTCGCAATTCGAGGATCATGTTGCGCAAGAAACGGGGAAGAATATATATCCAGGTATGATGTTCAGTCTGGCAAAGGAAAAGATGGAGAAGACGAAATTATGGCAGATTGTGAAAATGATGCCCAAGGGCGCGCTTTTGCATGCGCATATGGATGCGATGGTTGATTATGATTTCTTATTTGAAGAAATGCTGAAGACAGAAGGCATGTGCATCTTCTGTGATAGAGCTTTAGATTCTCCTGAAAGTAGGGAGGCGGGGCCCGTCAAGTTTAGGTTCAGGAAGAAGGGAGATGGAGAAGGTGCAGAAATTTGGAAGGAGGGGTATAAACCATTTAGTTTTGTGCCCTTGAAGGATGCTGCGGAGGCTTTTCCCGAAGGTGGACGAGAAGGATTCTTGCGTTGGCTTCGGAGTCGATGCACTATTACTGATACTGAGTCTATTGAACATCATCATGGTGTTGATGCAGTCTGGAGGAAGTTCTCTTCGGTTTTTACGATTTTAAACACAGTCATCTTTTATGAGCCTATATTCAAGGCATTCATGAAGAGAATGATGCAGACTTTACTTGCTGATGGTGTCAAATGGGTTGATTTACGACTGGCATTCACATTCTTTTATTACCGCGAAGGTGAAGAGAAAGCAGATGATACATACAGCAATATGTTCAAAGTTTTCGGAGAGGAAATCGAGAAGTTCAAGACATCAGAAGAGGGTAAGGGATTCTGGGGAGCAAGGATGATTTGGACTGGTCTTCGAGTTTTGGATACAAGAAAGATCGTAGAAGATATGGATGCTTGTTTAACAATCAAGATGACTTACCCGGATCTCATATCCGGATATGATCTTGTTGGTCAAGAAGATGCTGGAAGACCATTAAAAGATCTTTTGCCAGAGCTCTTCTGGTTCAAGAAACAGTGCGCGCAAGAAGGAGTCGAAATACCTTTCTTCTTTCATGCAGGAGAATGTCTTGGTGATGGTAGCGATACTGATCAGAATCTCTTCGATGCTGTTCTACTCGGAACTCGTCGCATTGGTCATGGATTTTCCCTATACAAGCATCCTTTATTGATTGATTTGGTCAAGGAAAAGAAAATTCTCGTGGAGAGTTGTCCAATCTCAAACGAGGTCCTTCGCCTCTGCGCTTCGATCATGTCACACCCTCTGCCAGCGCTTCTCGCACGAGGAGTCTCCTGCTCTCTCTGTAACGATGACCCTTCGATTCTTGGTCAGGATGTTAATGGTATGACGCATGATTTCTGGCAAGCTCTGCAAGGCTGGGATAATCTTGGACTTGCTGGCCTAGGCTCACTGGCTGAAAACAGTGTAAGATGGGCAGCATTCGAGGATCAAAGCGCTGGCAAATGGTTAGAGGATGTTAAGGAAGCTTCCATGGGTAACGGTGTGAGGGCGAAGAGATTGCAAGAATGGAGCGTGGAGTGGGAACAATTTTGCTTGTGGATAGTAACGGAGTTTGGAGACGATGAGGATAGTGCGAGAAAAATCAGAGAAGATGGGGATGGTCCGTTGGCTGCTCAGGATTAAATTGAGTATGTCCGATGATAATATTGTCCTATTCGGAGTTGATGGGTTTTGTGTTAGGGAAGCATGTGCATTCAACACGGCGATTTAGGTCATGATTAGGGAGGGTCACGATACCCTCGACTGGAAGTCGAAATTCAACATTATAATCATCTATATAGAAATCAGATAAAAGATCTCCTTTCGAAGCTTTTGTTATATTCCAGCTACTGCCTATGCGATTATATAGTCAGACTCGTACAGAGGTTAAATAGCTCCAAGGTTTCAAGGTTCCCTCATACATTATGGTCATGCACAAGGGTCATTATTGAACTATCTACCTAAAGTAATCCTACTTGTACGATTTCTGGTTTACACTTTGAGTAACAATAATTCAGGTGTGCGTTGTACATATAGTCATTGTATATAAGTTTTAGAGTCCGCCTTATGTAGAATAATTTTCCTCCTCTCTCTTTTCTCCCTTTTCTCTTTCAAAAGCTTCTTCTATCCAGACCCTCCTTCTAAACATTCTTCCCAAACATCACAGAGCTCCAGATCATATCATATGATCATACATGTACACTAACGAAACACATCAGGTTAGCTTTAGGTATAAAACATAGGTATACCTAGGTAGTTCTATACAAACCTAATATAGAACAAGAGTGCCCTTACAATATACAAAACCCAAAAACCTCTCTGCATGATGATTTTCTCGTAGGCTCTAAAACATAGAAGAAATACCTCGTGGAATCTCAATGTATGCAGAATATAATAATTGGTTCGACAAGAAAATCGAATCCAATCATTCAGCCAATGCTGTGTGCGTACTTGGATAAATCCACCTCAGGACCAGTAAGCCAAGCCGCACGAGGAAATTTATTAGTGGTCTTATCGATAAGGATATCGCCCGAAAACAATCACAACGCTCTCGCAACCCACATACATCCTATCCTATCCTCTTCTACCTAAATTTCCACCTTTCTACCTACAACCCATTACTGAACCATTTAAAGTACCTACCATTATCTACGGTAGGGAATCTTTATCAACAGTCACAAAGGTCCGTTGACCAATACATTCACTGATTATTATCGATGTATTTGAACTGTAGCGACTTTAACATCTGAGAGTACGGTCAAGTATGATTCCCATCTTGCCCCGGACAATATCAGTGCACGAGGTCGACGTCAGAAGCCGCCCTTCCTCTTCTTAAGATAAAACCATCCATCAAATACGCCGAAACTTCTTATTTTCTTTCTTATCAGTGTTCTTTAAGACATTATTGCTTAGAGGTATTGATTTCTTTTAATAACTTTTAATAATCCCTTGCATAACGAAGTCGCAAGCAACAATGGCGTCTTATTTCCAATTATCCTCGATGCCCAAACGATTACTTCAATATGCGCTCTCTAGTTTGGAAGTCTTCGAGACGGATGCATTGGATTTAGAGAATTTGGATATTGCGTGGGGGAAAAATAGCACGTTTGAATTTAAGGATGTCGGGTTGAGATTAAAGGTACTAGTTATATCATGATCTTGACGTCGAGGATGAGCATGTCATGCTAATATGCGAGATGCAGAAACTCGAGACTTTACTACAACTTCCTTCCACGATCGCATTAAGTAAAGCGAAAGTTCTACTGCTGCGGCTCACGATACCAGTCGATATATATAGCAGCCCGATATTGGTCGAAGTTGATGGGGTGGATGTGCAGTTGAGGGTTAGGGAGGAGAAGGGTGCATATAGTTCACGGACAAACCATGACAGGTCAAGGAAGAAGTCACTATCGAGAAACCAGGACCCAGATCCCACACTTCCAACTGCAGAGGACCTTGCGGCATCATTTCTACAAACCGAATCGAGAGAAGAGAAAGAAGAGTTGGAAGCCGCAATTCTTGGAGAGACGCAAGATGTATCAGAGTCTGTTACATCTAATGAGGGAGGAGACTCACCTGTTGGGACTGGGGCGGCTCTCTCGTTACCGGCGTTCATGGCTAGATTTTTGCAGGGCATTGTGGACAGGCTACAAGTACGGGTGCGTGTGATTACTTTCAATGTGGATCTCGATATTCCTGCGGAAAGACCGACACCAAACCGTACTACGGATCCAGTAACAGTTCAATTGAAGATTGACGATGTCGATATCGAGGGAGTTACACATGATATTGAGTCCACCCAGACGAGAGGGGGGAAGGACATAACATCGTTATTCAAGGAGGGAAAGAGACTGATCTGTCTCAGCAATATTCAAGGAGCACTTATCACAGAGGCAAATTTATTCCAGACTCTCTCTCGATCATCCTCCGTCGTATCGCCAATACCTCCGCACCCTGACGTAACCGAATCTCGGCGGGCTACAGATAAGCGATCATCAGAAGAAACACAAACCATATCTGTGGAAAGTATGGGTGCATCTGATCGAGTTGTTTCCCCTAGCCCCCCCTCATCTCCTGCTTCGTCACTACGAGTCTCCGAATCTTCACTGCCGGAAATAAGACGTCCTTCACCTCCTTTAAGGCCCGTGAAACCATCGCCAGTGGTTAAAGGTTCGACTGTTGCTAATGACAGTGGACGATTCGATGATGCATCAGAAGATCGACATTCCAGTCCTTCCGGCAGCGGGCATGGGTATATCGATAACAGCGAGATGGGAGATAGCTTGCTTCAAAGCTCAGCAATTCTTGACCAAGTCACCGACTCCCTACTTTTGGATCATCCTGAGGGAGATGATATGAGATCTTCATTATCACAATCTGAACATAGCACACCTGGCGGAAATTCACGCACTTCAACGCCAAGGGCCTCTGCTCACATTTCCTCGCCCTCTGGTCAGGCTCCAGAATTCAATGCATTCCACAGTGTTAACAGAGCTCACAACATGTTACAATCTACCATGCTACCCCCCAGAGCTCATACTAGATTCTCTGTGGAGCGAATATCTCATTCACAGCCGACACTTCCGCCCACTACCGTGCTGCTTGATCGGACTTATTTAGTTCAGCAGTCTAGGGTTCCATCGGAAGATTTTATGAGTGAAAGTAGTAGCTCGACTTTCAATGAGGAGATTGGAGATGATCTTGCGCAGTCTCAATTATTCAGTCATGAAGAGGCTGAGAGCATGTACATGAGTGCGGTCTCATTTACTTCTGCTGCTCCAATCCCCGGTGGGTGGGCAGATTCAGGCACTGATAGCGAAGATGCGAGATCTCCACCACTTACTCCAAGGGACTATGATACACGAGTGGAAAAGCTCGACAATCTTGAGCATGCTCGCCATTCTATGCATTCGGATGGCGCGTCAGACCTTAATTTTCTTGAGAAATCCACGATCTTGCCCTCGAGCTCACTACGTGCGTCAAATAGAAGCATAGGTTCTATTCGCCCGGAAACTCCACGCCAGCCTGAGATCTTACACAAAGTTTCGAGCGATATCTCAGTGAAATCTGCTGTTGCTTCTGGTGACTATAAGCGAATGACGAAGCAGATCTTCAGTCTTGATCAAGTCGCTATCTATATTCCGGCGATGAATAATCCTTCTTCTGATCCTGTAGATGCAGCTGCCGAATCAGCACTATTTGGCAGCACTTTTGACGGCCACAATGACTCGCAGTCAAACACAATGGATCTTCCTGGGGCATTTTCTACCCATCTACCCAGAGACCAACATTCACGGTCGTCGCCGAAACCAACACCGAGAATTCCAATACAGCCACCACAGAAGCCTGAAGAGAACAAATCAATTGAGGTTGACGTGGGAAATCTACTGGCTCAATTTGATGTATCTGTAGGCAGACTTATATATAAGCTTGTTTGCCAGATCCAGGGGTCTATGAAACAGAAGGCACAAGCAACCACTGTATCAAGTAAGCCTACATCTAGCTCTCCTGAACCTCATCTCAGGGTTAGTGCTCAAATTGTATCACTTAAGTTCTTGGAAAATCTTAAGGGTACTTTGAGTTCTCAGATTTCAGAACCACAGACGAAGTCATCGGATTCGGATGTTCTTCTCAAGACCACAATCAAGGGGCTCAATGTCTCTAGAGATCCTTCGGGCACTACTACCAAGACTAGTATAACACTACAGAAGTTCATTTTTGGCTACGCCCAAGAAAACATAATTTCTTTTGACGCGGGTCTTCAAATGAGAGCTTCTACTCGTGATCTTGCTGCTTCTGCTGGCATTGACGTGTCTGCCAACATATACCAAAGTCATGACAGTACTCGATTTGAGGTCCATACGCTGCCCCTGCATGTGGCGGTTGACCTGCAGCATCTTGATGAGACTTTTAGCTGGTTTGGTGGATTGAGCAGTGTACTCAACCTTGGTAGCTCGATGGCGTCGAACTCGACAGTCATTTCCAGCCCAGTCATAAAGCCGAAGACGAAAGGCGTAAAATTCAATACGCCTATCGAACCTGATGATCAAACAGTGGCGGTGCAGAACAAGGCAGATGTTAGGATCGGTGGGTTGATTCTTGACTTGGTGGGCACTGAATGCAGCGTGGGAGTTGAAACTTCTGCTGTGAAGTTGATCAGTCGCGAGGAAGGAATCGGCATTGGTATTGACAAGATCAGATTGTCTGGGCCACATCTCAAGCATTCCGTTGACGATCCCGCCATTGCTATTGAAGTTTCCACGACGCGCATTGAGTTCTTGAACGCACCCAAGGACAACGATATAGATCGACTGTTGGCATTAATTGCACCATCGAATTCAAAGTATGATCAAGACGACGATATCCTCCTTGACACTCTACTTCGTCAAAGACAACAAGGATCTGTACTCCGACTTACTGTGGATGATCTACAGGCCAAAATTGGTAAGTTGCAAGAGTTGAGCTATCTTCCAGAATTGGGTGAAGAGGTCGCAAGGCTATCCACAGTCACAAAGTACTTACCCGATGATGATCGACCGGGTCTTTTGTCCTTGGTCAAAGTCAAGAAGCTTGGTGTTGACGTCGATGTCAACAGCTCTGTGGGTAGTCTTCAACTCAAGGCTACTGATTTGGATATGGCGCAAATCCCTATACCATCGCTAGTAGCGTTAAGTGTCGGCACGGTTTCTGCTTACCGAAACCATTCTGAGGAGTTGATTGGTGCGGGCACAGATCAAGTATTCAATAGGCCAGAATTACGGATTCCAAGCATTATGGCTCGACTGATTGGTGATGAGATGGAGCCTATCGTGAAAATCAAACTTTGGAATCTGAAAGTCGAATATCGCGTTCCTACACTCATGGTGCTGCTCGGGCTGGCGGATACTGCAACTGGAGATGAGATGTCAGCTAGTATCACGGCGTCAGTCGCTACATTGCGGCACTTAGCACAGCCACCAACTCCAAAGGGTAAGGAGAAGAGTGTTGAAAAAAGCCCCGCGTCCAGTAGTAGTCCGGCCAAACCAATGGCCATTGATGTCGTTCTAAAAGACTGCATCGTGGGTCTCAATCCCTTGGGCTTGCCTTCGAAAATTCTTGCCGTATTGACCGAAGCACATGTGGTTGCGGTTTTACCAAAGGATCAGAACGCAAGTGCCACAGCTGAGTTAAGCAAGGCTTCTCTTCTTGTCATTGACAATGTTGCTCATCTTGCAAGTACTGCGCAATCAGATCATAAAAGGAATTCCTTTAATGGTAGCAGTAATCAAGTGGCAGATCTCACTTCAATGGGCTATGTGTCAGTCAGCTACATTTCATCTGCAAAGGCCACTGTTCTTCTTTCCGTTGATGATGATGGTCAGAATTGCCTTGATGTTGAGTTGCGAGATGATCTCTTCGTGCTTGAATCATGCGCCGACTCCACTCAAACATTGATCAGCGTGCTTGGTAAATTAGCTCCACCGGTAAAAGCACCGAGAAAGGAGGAGAACACTTATCAAACAAAGGTTGTTCCACTTAACAATCTTCTGGCCTCTGTATCAATAGATGCTTTTGGAACTCCTGAAGGTCAATACGAATTTAGCAATGATTTCACAGAGCTTGGGGACTTAGCTGACGAAGGAGGAAGCGAACTCGGCTTCGATTCTGATTACTGTAAAGGTGGATCCGACGACGGGTACAAAGAAGCTGTCCTTGACGATTCAGAGGATTCATTAGCGTCTCTAAACCTCACCGCACGCGATACTCGGGATGGTGTTTTACTGGATAGCTTTGTGGAAGAGCCAGAAATTGATAACGTAGCTCTATCGTTCCACGAGGATCATTTTGGGACAGGAACATCACTGGAGCAGTCCGCTCATAGGTGGAACTCGGCCAAGAACACCTATGATACCTCCAGCTACAGCAAAGTCAAGAAGAGCCCGTTGAGGGTACGCGTACGAGATGTACACATCATTTGGAACCTATTTGATGGCTACGATTGGCAAGAGACTCGGGATACAATCTCCAAGGCTGTACAAGACATCGAATCCAAAGCAATTGAAAAGCGTGCTCGGAATGAAAGACGCTCAACTTGGGAGCAGGATATCGATGATGACGAAGATACTGAGCGTGGAACCTTTCTGCTCAACTCAATGTGGATCGACATTCCCAACAGTCGTGATCCCCGTGAACTCGCTGCAGCTATCAATCAACAGCTGAACGACAATGCTACCGAAACGGAGTCAGTAGCAACCACGAGTTATACTGTCACCACAAGCAGACAAGGAGGCGGACGCGCAGCCAAGAAGCTTCGACTCAATCGAACTAAACACCATAAGATTGCATTCGAGTTGAAAGGAGTCTGTGTCGACCTTGTGACTTTCCCGCCCTTCAGTGGTGAAACCCAGAGTTCCATTGATGTTCGTGTACATAATCTCGAGGTGTTTGATAACATTCGCACCTCGACCTGGAGAAAATTCGCTACTTACATGCAAGATGCAGGTGAAAGAGAAAAGGGTTCAAATATGGTTCACATCGAGATCATGAATGTGAAACCTGTTCCTACACTTGCTGCAACTGAGATGGTTATCAAAGTGACTATTCTTCCACTTCGGCTTCACGTTGATCAAGACGCTCTTGACTTCATCACTAGATTCTTCGAATTCAAGGTGGAATCGGATTTTGAACCTGAAGCTCCGGGCGAGAAACCATTTCTACAAAGAGTGGAAGTTAATTCCATTGATGTTAAATTGGATTTCAAGCCAAAACGTGTCGACTATTCTGGTCTTCGTTCCGGTCGCACGACGGAATTCATGAACTTCATGATCCTCGATGGAGCTGATCTGACACTCAGACATTGTATAATTCACGGTTGTTCAGGGTTCGACAAAATGGGCCAAGTCCTCAATGATATTTGGACGCCAGATGTCAAAGAACATCAACTTCCCGGTATCTTGGCCGGGTTAGCTCCAGTCCGCTCAATCGTCAACGTCGGAAGTGGTTTCAAAGATCTCGTGGCGGTACCCATGAACGAATATAAAAAGGATGGAAGAATCGTTCGGAACATCTCCAGAGGCGCCGCCATATTTGCTAAAACCACGGGTACTGAACTCGTCAAACTCGGTGCTAAAGTTGCCATTGGTGTACAAACCGTCCTACAAGGGGCTGAAGGTCTTCTTGGGCCCCAAGATGCCTCTCTATCCCATGGCAATTCCAGCGATGACGAAGATGAACGTAAGCAAATCTCACTCTATGCCAATCAACCTGTTGGTGTAATGCAGGGCCTCAGGGGCGGGTACGCTAGCTTACAGCGAGATCTGATCATGGCTCGAGATGCAATTATCGCAGTTCCGGGAGAGGTTATGGAAGATGGCAATGCGAAGGGGGTATTGAAGGCCGTGAGGAAACATGCTCCTACTGTGATATTGAGACCAGTGATTGGAGTGGCAAAGGGGGCTGGACAAGTGTTGATGGGGGCTACGAATACCTTGGATAAGAAGAACCTGGAGAGGGTTGATGCTGTAAGTTTTTATTTTGATGTTTTATTCTTTTGATGAAATGATTTACTAACTTGTTCTTCAGAAATATAAAAAGCATTGAGCTTCTCCCCATAGCCAGCTCACTTCTCACAAAGGCCGCGTGAAATAGGAGGAAACACAAAATAAACAATCACGAACATTAAGGAAGGGTTTCAAATTGATGTCATAGTATATTTGTTTAAATTGCGAAATTGCATAAGTGCAAGCATGGCGAAGGGGGTTTTGTATGAGCATTGAGAATGGTGCATTTTCCTTTTCTTGATTACTGGTCGTTCTTCCTTCTCCTATAGAGTGAGCGGATGGAACCTGGAGTTGTTTTATGGTTCTGGGTTTGGGCTAGGATTTTTTTATCTACGGATTGGGTGCTCGGGCTGGATTGGAATGAATTATTTAGGATGGAATGGGATGGGTCAGTATGCAGACTGGGAGTGTGATAGGATGCAATTGGGAATCACAAGATTATATTAGATTGGTTTTGATTTTGAAATTTGATGGAATTGGGGATGAGGTGAGGGAACTAGGGGATGAGATGGGATGGGATGAGGAGGTATATGAATATATGGTACGTACATATACATAATTAGATTATTTGGAATGAAATGAGATGAAATGATATCATGAATTTTGAAGAGATGAGTGATTGGGCTATAATTGTGTATTGGTGGTGAGTAGTGAGTCGTGAGTAGTATATAGTGGGTGAATAAGCTATTAGCTGTATGATATAATAATAAATCTAAGATGGGGGGAGAATGGATGAGAGAGAGGGAGGCTATTCAGAAAAGAGGGAGCACCAGTGGGTGTATAGATTGACGGGACACTTCCCAACTTTCGAATTCTTTCACAAATTCGTTCTTCGAACATTTGATATTAGAATTTATATTTCGATTGTTTCATTTCTAATAAATAATTGATAGAATTCTCTAGATATAGAACTTGATATGTCAAAAGATATTCACAAGTCCATTCTTGCAGTGTCCCGTCAGTCTGTACACCCACTGGTGGAGGGAGAAACATTAGATGGAATTGAATAGTAGGTAGCGAACGAAGCTCTTCAGTAATGTAATGTCATGGTTTCTTTACGATACAAAGGACAAAGGAAATGAATGATATTCTAAACTGAATACGAGTAGTATTGTGATTGTAGGTTAGTCGGTGTGGTTGCTAGGCAAATGTAATGCTTTTAGTTGTGGGTGGGTGATTTGTTGTAGGATTTACTTGCCATGTTAGAAGAGGTCAAATTTGGCCTGTTTTGTCTCCTCTGGGTGAGAGGGATACTAACTAAGAGTTAAGATTGAGGAATAGGGGGATTTTGAGTTGAATTTTGTGGCTTAGATTAGGAGATTGGAGAGTGTTGAGATGTAGGTGTTTGATCTTGGGATGTAATTCATGCTTTCATCGAGGCTTGTTTCTATGTCCAGAGTAACAATAACCTTAGGTCATCAAGATTTTTCCGGGGAAGCTGGAGAAGAAGATAGCAAAACTCGCTTGTATTTGTCACTTTGTTGCATATCTGAAGGTCTTGGTATTAGCTCTATATGTATCTGTTAAGCTAATGTATCTAGATGTAGATATTAGATTAGCGATTCGGGTTCTAGTTTGACGATGCATGATTCAAATAACTGTACTGATATCGACGGATTCGGGGCGCATATTGCGGTTCTTCGGATACTATAGCGGTGCAGATGGCGCATGCATGAAGAAAATCGGTAAAGGAAATCGTGGACGGTTTGATGCCGCTGTTGTCGATCAATTCAAAGGGATTGGGTAATGCAGGCTGTATGCAAGTTGATCGAAATGGAGAAATAAATTTCATGGGTAGTGAGTCAGGATGCCTTGGGTGTGGAGTACCGGTAGAGGATTGTAGTATGTTGGTACTATCGTGAATGGTCTTGTTAAACCTTTGAAAAAATTGATTCAAAGTTGGTTGATTATCAAACATATGATGTATGTGGCAAAAGTGTATGGTTTTGACTGTACTCGAGTAGTGAATACAGTTTGATGTACTCCACAGGGTCAATGGCGATTCCACGCCGATGTACTCCGTTTGACTTGCATGCTAAGAAAATGTTAATCGAAAAATCGAACAATCGAACACTTGTGGCTACATCTTTGGTGTGGTGGCTAGTGGCGCATGGAGTAAATGGATCCCGAGGTCCATACCTAGGTAGCCTCGTAGCGTGGCATGAGTCAGGGTGTCTGAATGGTTCATAATCCACTCAGTCGGATGAAGGAGAAATGTTCGTGATTTCAAGCATCGCATAGTTCGAGGTTGTTTCTGAATTGCTTCATCCTAGGAGCCATGTTTCGAATTTAGCTGAGTCGAGGATATGACAGAGAAGAACAGATGTCCTTAGGTTCTTTGATCTGTCTAACCACACCGGTACTCAGAAGATTCAGAAAGTTGTGAGATATTTGGTAGAGCCCTGAGCTCGAGATAGATTGTGCGAAGTGGCTAGTAGTGTGATGCCATTGATGAGAGATAAGGCGGAATTGCTTTTCCTGGTAAACTTCACTTCGGGGTTCAGGGCCTCTTTTTGGAAAAGGATACCGATATATGTCAAGAAATGCCGTAACAATACTTTTCCGAGGCTTGAAATCGCTTGGTTAGATAGATGGATGCCATCGCTGGTACGAGGAGGAGCAGTCGGTGGTAATAGAGTACGGTATATACGAGAGAGAGTATGTAATCAATAACAGCTAAACCGGAATTCGATATAACAAGCAAGGCATTTTCTGGAATCTGGTCTTTCACTCAATCATGTGCCGTAATACGAATTGCCTAGGTAGGTGCGCTTGATAGATGGAATTGGCGATTCAGTTCTACGCCATGAACTTTCTCTGAGATGCTCCTCTGCCGGTAGTATGAGATGAGAGATGATCATTTCGTGCCAACCACCAATTTGTGATGATCGGTACTGTAATTTAAAGTCATTATGAGATTCCGTGTGAGTGATTAATAGGTTCCAGATAAAGAGTCTCGAGAGTATATGAAGCATACTCTAGACCGGATAATGATATCGGGATGAAAGCATGATGTATTGATATATATCAATCTTTCCATGCCAAGGTATTCCTTGAGCGTTTTGACATTATGGAGAGGAAGTGAGGCGAATTCATGGGAGTGGAGAAAGAAAGAGAGAGAGGAGTCAAGGAGACTTGATCGTACATGGAGAGTGCGGGAGTAAAAGGTTAATGTGTGTCTTTAGTATAGAGCCTAGTACTCTATAAGGCTAGCTCGGCTAGTCAGCAGCTAGCACATGCTTTCAATCACGGAAAGGTGGATCTAGGGGACTTTTTAGATCACCCTTAGATTCACGCCGGTGTCGAATTATTAATCACCCTCATTATCAATCCATCTCTCAAGTCAGTCAAGTGAAATGATTGTACCGGTATGATATGATGGCATACATTCATCGTACATACCTGGCTGGCCTGGGTAGGTGCTTCGTACATTGAACTCTGAATGGAGCCAAGCCAGTCCTGTTAGTTTACAGCCATGTGTAAGGTATTTATTATATGTGTTATATATTTATATTTAAAATCTCATTGATATATATATGTATATATACCTATATATACAATCCCTTTCATTATTCCCCCTCGATAATCACATTCCACACCACTTTATCACAACTCACAAACCGAACGAAACAAATCCATCTTCTTTCATCACCCCATCAAGGAATAAGAAGTCGACAACAAACAGTTGCATTAAAGGATAATCTGACTATCGAAATCAAACCCAATCCAATAACCCGATACCGCCTCGACTCCCGCCTCCAGATAAGACTTTTTAGTACAGTCCACAGTCCACAGTCCCAGTCCCAGTCACAGTCACAGTCACCAGTACCAATACTTGCGGTAGATTACGTTCTCGTCTCCGGTCCTCGTCACAAGACACCCAATCGCATTGTCACCAAGAACCTTCGATTACTTTCTTCTTACGAATACAAGTACAACGAATACAACTAAGACAACGAATCTTCTTTTCATAATCATTTTCCAATTTCATTCAACAATTCCCTTTCTCCATTCATCATCAATACAACTCTTCCCTTTCTTCATTAATCTCATTGATAATACTCAAGTCCTCTTCAATTAACATACATACCGTTAACCATCCATCATGTATACTCCTTCAAGCGCCAATTCATCCAGGTCCGCCTCTCCAGAGTTACAATCGGAATCAATGCAAATCTTCGTTAAAGTCTTGTCCGGTGACAGTATGTTTAATCCCAAATCCATTCATTCTTGAAGTTCCCGACTAACTCACTATTTAGCTATACCCATAACCGTTCCCGAAGATACCACCATTTCAAACCTCGCCCATCTCCTCTCTATCCGCACATCCTCGCCATCGTCATCACTTCGTCTCGTACACGCTGGAAGACATTTACAGCCATCTTCAACCCTCACCTCGAATAACATTACTCGAGACTCGACAATCCACGTTGCAGGAACACTAAGAGGCGGTATGCCACCTAAGAAGATTAAGTGTAATTACAAGGACTGCGGGGTGGCAGCACAAAGAATTGTAGGACACTGTGGATTCTGTGAAGGCGAATTCTGTGGGAAGCATAGAATGTTGGAGGATCACAAGTGTGTGAAATTAGAAGACGTGAGTTGCCCTATCTCCGATGATGTATCTCCTGGGTCTAGTGTTGGGAATCCTGTATTCGATGGACCTAGAATGGAAGAACAGATTCAATGGTGGCAAGTTGGATTAGGAGATGTGCTCTCAGAAATCATGCGCGAAGATGGAATTGTGGGCTGACTTATTTCATTACAGTGCAAGAAGGAATGTCATGACCGAAATGCAGCTCAACTAAATGCCGAGCGAACCCAAGTCATCAAGGGTATCTAGGTACCTAATTCTCTCCTGAGAAACGCATCCCGCCCGAGATTATACACGGAGGTTCAAGAAACATACCTGCTCGATCGTCATTTTGACCATCGAACTCTATTTTACATGGTATCCATGTCAGTAATCTAGGTTTCTCCAAAGTCGCTTTTAGCCACCAGCGACAACACATCTCGGGTTGAGATCACCTCTACTCACCAACTCAGCATACCAATTCTCTTCGTTTATATTATGGGTTTTAGCGGGCGTAAGGAACTAGCATATTTAACATCTTCGCTTCCATTCCATCAATTGCGTTTTCAAGTCCATCTATCTCTATTTCCTAGTGGCTATTGAGAGTTTTGATGGTTTTGATGCAATTAAAGGGGTGGTTGGCTTTAGGTGTATGGGTGGTAATATAGTTGAGGTTATCTTTCATGGGAGAGATAGGGTCGATTTGTTTTATAGGTAGTTTTTGAATCAAATTACATATCCGCTTTTTTACAATTTAGCATTTTGCATAATTGCTGAATGTTTCTGTCTTTTCGTTTTGGCCCTGTTAGTTGGCTGTCCTTGACCCCTGTGAATGATGTATTGCAGCTTTGAAACTTTGCGTGAGTACAAGATCTCTGTTCAAAGAATTATTTCCTAAAATTATTTCTTTACTTCTTGATTGTTATATTACCTGTTCAATACGATTTCTCATTTCTGTTTGTAGTCTTTTTTTTCTCTCTTCGCCTCTTTCTCGCAAGTACTATTTTATCACGGCCACTCCTTTTAAGGTTTACATGGTGACGTCAATGTTGGGGGAGGGGGCTAGGAAGTTATCACTCGTAGTCATGTCCGATAAGTGAGAAGTCTCTTCTTTATCTCTCTCTCTCTCTCTCTCTCTCAATTACATAAAGTCTCGGGAATGTAAATGTAACCTTACAAAAAGTAAAGCTGTTTGGTAGTTTCTATTTCGTAGTCGGTTTAGTGTAAGTTTTCAGGCGCTAGTAAGTTAACCCGTTTTATCCTCCTCGCGCGAGTGCCTTCATTGTTGAATTTGGATTTGAAGGAAACTTCGTCTTTGGAGAATTGTTGTTTGTTGTTTGTGTCTGTGTTTATGTTTGTGTTTTTGAGGCAAGTGAAGAAATAAATTAGGGAATGAGGGTATTTATGCTGTGGTATTAACTGTGTAATTGTCGATCGGTTGCTGAGAGACGGTTGATGGGGGTTGGTGGTTTACAGAGGGGGGAGGGGCTGGTTTGGGGTAGCGATGAGATGAGTTGGAGGTGGTTCCTTGGGGAAGGTAGTAGGTTGGTTTTTTGTCTTCTCTGTTGATGGGTTGATGGATGGATGGATGGTTTTGGGGGTGGAGATATGGACATTTGGTGTGAGGATGGAGGATCGGAGTGGATGAATTTTCGCAATAGCTGGTAAGGGAATTCTTCGTTCTTGAGCCTTCAGTTTGAAGCCATTTGTCTATGATTGCTTTCTCTCTTTTGTATGATGGGGCGTGTGCAGTTGCTGTTCTGTGGTCGTGGGAAAGGGGATGGGCTTTGAGTATCTAAGTGCCTTTTCTGAAGTTTGAGGGTGCGAGCGTGCGAGTGTTTTGTGTGCTTATAATTTGCGTGTCTATCTATGCGTGCGTTCATGTATGCGTATGTATGCGTATGATGTGTGATCACGAAATTATATAAAGATTTACAGCCACGATGTGACTTACGAGGTTATCAAGGGTTATTCAGCAAGGTTGGTAAGAAATTGGAGCTTTGGGGTTTGAACGGTTTACCTAGTTGGTTGTGTAATAATGAACTGGTTGGTTTTGATTTGATGTTTTGGGTGTGTACCTTTGGAATGGGATGGTGGTGGTGGTGGTTGTAGGTAGGTGGATGGGTTCTAAGTGTGGTTTCTGGGGATTGGGGATTGGGGAATAGGGGCGAGGTTTGAGGTTTGCTCTGGAGAGTTGGGGTTGGTTTGCTTTTCAATTCTATGACTAGTCAGCTCTTCAAGCGACCGACTTTTTCTGTTGGTATCACCTCAATGGTGATTAATGTATCGAATTGTCTGTCCATTACAGATTCAGAGCTACGAGAGCTCCATGCAATACGCTCGTGCGCTAGCGCGTACTCACGTCTGCATATTCACTGGTATCGCAATGACTTCCTAAAGAGCTCACATGATTATTCTAGTGGCATGTTGTTTGGGATTCACGGCACGGCGATTTCCTTGTTTTAATTTGTTTTCGTATAGCTAGCCTTCAGAGTCTCGATATCGGATTTTTTTTAATGGACTTTTTGAGATTATGGCGGACAGAACTTCTTCCTCGCGGGATGTAATGATGCTCAAACCATCTTTGGAGATTGATGCTGAAGTTGTAGTGACGATAAATGGCGTACAATATCTATTGGTTGATGGCGTAGGTCATGTTTGGATTATTCATGAGTTGTTATGTATAAATGATTACATTTCAGAAACCACAATCTTTCCTCAACTTGCAGTCGAATTGTGAGGATATCACCACGTTCGTGGTTATCTCGGTGAGCAGTGGTGACAAAATCACCGAGAAGTACCTCCAACATTTTCGTTCCTTTACCTAGACCCAGACGATATCTTTTAACCGGTCTTTTTGAGCCAGATTGTCTTTTGGGCGCGGAAGAGGATGATGTCGATTTGCAACCTTCTGCGCTTTCTCTTCTTGCAAAATGGAATACGAAAGAAAGACATTTCGTAGCCTCTCGAAATAGAAAGGACGATATTGCTCCGGGTCCGTATATCTTGTATCGAGGTTGGATCTGTGAACCTTGGAGGGTTTATAAGGATGATAACCTTTCTATAATAGTTTCATTTAGGCCAGTGCGTGGATATGAAGAGAGAGTGTATGCTTTTCCATCCTTCAATCCTTTTGTTTTCGGATGCACTCCTAATTTACCAAACACTTATAGATCACTTACCGAGCTCGACAACACGATCACTGGAAACCAAGTCCGGGTGGTTGTTCCCTCCAGATCCTACTCGATCGTAAAACCTCCAGATAAACCTCTTGCGGGTTTCAGAATAGCCGTAAAAGATATCTTCGATATCAAGGGCTTCAAAACTTCACTGTGCAATCGAGCATGGAATGAATATCACACTCCAAAATCCGAGACCGCTCGTTCGGTTCAACGACTACAGGATCTAGGTGCTGTGATTGTTGGCAAGACACGTTTAAATGCAATGATCGTAAGAGAAGAGGCCATGGAATGTGTTGAACTCCTGCCTCCGTTTAACCCCAGAGGTAATGGCTACCAGACCCCATCTGGAAGCAGCTCTGGTAGTTGTGTAGCTGTTGCTGCTTATCCATGGCTTGACTTTACTCTTGGCTCTGATAGTTAGTATTTCCCCGAAGCTGAAACGTATTTTCGCTACTGACAGAGTCTGTGATCTAGCAAATGGCAGTTGTAGAAAACCTGCATATTGGATGGGATGTTTTGCTATTCGTCCAACGGCTGGAGTTCTAGATATGCATGGTGTTGCGTCTTTTTGCCCGTCAGTTCAATCGGTCTTCTCCGCAATATAGCTAATTTACTTTACAGTTACTTCGATGTACCTGCTTTCTTTGGGAGAGACGTTTCTTGCTTTCGGGAGTTTGCCAATCTGTGGTATGGCAGTTCGCCTCAATTGACAAAGTCTGGAGTAAAATCGAAAGTGAGTCTCCGCCAAGCTATACCTCTATTTCGCTAGGCCGACTAAGTTCTTTAACCGATTTAGGCTCCGAGTACAATTATTTATCCCCTCGACTATTTTCCCACCTCAAACAAAGCTCAAATGGACTTGATAGATTCGTTTGTACGGGATCTTGAGGTATTTTTCGGAGTTAGAAAAATTGAAATATCGTTGGCGGAGATGTGGCGCGATGATTTTCCGAAGTCTGCTGAAAACATAGAACTATCTGACTATCTAGAAACTGTGAGCTGAATGCTATGAGCTTTTCGTATTGTACTAATTTTATGAGGCCGGAACTCTCCCATATTACAAGGACGCTTGTGCGAAGTTAGACGAGTTCGTCGAAGGGTACAAGAAGAAATTCCAATTCCATAAAGCGCCGTTTTTTCATCGGGCTTTGCGCTGGAGATGGTATGCACTAATACTTTTACTTTTACATCCTCTTTATTTTCATAGATCAGAACTGTGCCTGATATAGGAAGCAGGGAACAAGCAGACAAGACCACGCCAGAAGCGCGGGACAAAGGATGGGAGCGCATCTATACATACAGGAAGTGGCTTCTCGCCAACGTGTTCAAAGATGGAGCTATAGTAGTTCTGCCTATTGACGAAGGCAAGCCCAACAATCGAGAGAATCCATCACCGTAAGCTCCCCCGAGATAGATTGTTGTTTTCGTGTCCGATCTAATTGCTCTCAGCCCCTTCGGACTGTTAAGTGGTTATTCCCCTCTCTATCTATCACCAATCGCCGGTACTCCTGAAGTTACTGCTTCAAGTAAGTAATATACATCAAAGTTCATTGATTTTAGATTCTTATTGCTATTTTAGTTGGTGAAATCACGTATTTTTCACAGGTGACGCAGCGAGAGGAACCGCTTCCTGTTAGCGTTTCGGTGGTGTCTTATCCAGGTTAGCGCTTTCATTGAACTTCTCCAAGTTTAGTAGTCAATAAGTGTATGTAGGTACAGATCTTGATCTCATTGATCTTGTGCATGAAGTTTTGAAGGCAGGAGGAAAGCCTGTAAATGTTGCTGTCGGTAGGTCGATTTTTGGCAACGCATATCGATATGGTACTGGGGATTGAAATTTTTGTGCAAATTGGGGTTTACACTCTTCTGCTAAAGTCCAATCAACGAAAAATGTCAGTTTTTCTACACAAGAAAATTCCTATCTGTGTAGATATCTGGTTCGTCCTAGCTCCATTTAGTACTTTCTAGGTCTAGTTATCGGATTGATTAACAATGTTTGAATCTCCGACTAAGAGTCAAGAAGCTTATGCAATGTGATTCTCGATAATTGCATTCGCATTTAATATCTTCTGTATTCCGTGGCTACTGTAGCACTCAAGTCTACTACGTCTTCTGGAAAGTGTAATGTTTTCCCTTATAAGTTCTTAGACTGATGGAACTTTCAAATACTATATCTTGCTATTTCTGTTACTTTCTATTTCTGATCTTGATTGTAAAACTGTCTCTCTACTCCTAGCATTCGTGAGATTATTGCGTGCCGGATACACGCAGCATGACACTGGCAACTAGGCTAGCCAAAGTGAATTTTTCGAATCTTTTGATATATGAGATCACCTAACGACCGAATTCCTGAAATTCTGCTGATTATGTTACTCGTCTTTTTCGTCTCCTAAATATCACTAAATCACACCACCGGATTCTTTTTTCATACCTCTTAATATTGCATCATCAAAACAAGTCACACCGAGGTTGAGAAATACGGAAAGCAAATATGGCAAGGCCTCATGCCTCCAACATGGCAGTAGAAGCTTCCGAATCCTCTGGACCGAATCAACAGCTATCGAGTGGATTTCTTTCCAAACTATGTTTCGATATTCGTAGATCAGTATATGAGCAACTTGTCGTGGATCTTGGGCTCATTTTGCACATCGCAGTGACAGATGTACGACCAGGGAGACAGAATCCAAAGCATTTTAAGCAAGTACTTCTGCCTTGTATCGCTGGACCAGAAGGCCATGTTGGTCTTGAACATTGGGGCGGCTGGGAATCTGCACATACAAAGTGCATAGATCCTTTTAGTCGGGGAGTGGGTGGTTCCAGTGATCAAACTGGGATAGTGAGAGCGGTATGTCAATCATGGAGGAAAACGGCGCCCAAACCGTGGAATTTGATTTCGCTTCTATTGAGTTGCAAGTATATGTAAGTAATATACCGATATCATAAATTGGCAAGATAGTTCGACTAATGATAATTGTACCATTTAGAAATGCTGAATTCACAGATTTTATTTACTCCTTTGCAACTTTTGATCTGATTGGGCTTCAATGCGCGACTCAATTTCTCGAAAATGTTACACAGCTACAATTTAGTCACATTCGATTTCTCCGTATTTCTCATGAGATAGAGCATCCGGTCTACACATGTTCTCACTTTGAGCCCAAGGACTCCCCCGCCCCGAAAAAGCAACAAGAGATGGATCAAGAACTTGCAAGATGGCAAGCTAAACATTTGGTTCACATTTGCGACGGACTCTCGAGAGTGAAAGGGTCGAAGGATTTACATATCACCTTCTACGATGTTACAGGTCGCCGTTTGGAGACGTCCCTCCTGTACCCTTTGGTGTGGATCAAGGATCTTGAGAATTTCAAGGTGGAGTTACCACGGGCATTGGGACATACTGTTGGCCCTTACTGTAAGAGCGCAATGCTTCCATTTATTATTCGAAGACCATCACTAGAGGAGGAGCATGAACCTGAAGCAATTTACGATATGCGGAAGTTTAAATTATTGATGTTCAAGTTAGTACGCTTCTTGACACACCCATTTCGTATGCTTCGATGAGATCGAATGGGTAACATCTAGGTTCCATAACGACAGTTGTGGTTGTGGGATCATGTCCGAAGTTCAAGCTTCTCTCATCTTCCTGGCCGTTGACGTGTTGGCCAAAATCATGTTTCGCAATGGTCGATTGCATATCTGGGAAATGGGACATGGAGCAATTACTTTCCAATCTGGGAATTTGCGAAGATCCAAAGCTCCTTCTGTACATATCTGCGAACATGTTTTTTTTATGCAAATCTGTTATGCCAATACCTATAGTCACTGACCCCACACTGTCATCACAGTGTGGTAATGAACTATCATACAGTATCAACTTTTAGGCTCCAACCCCTCCCGATGAGTCATCTGGGCTAATGTAATAGTATAAATGAGAGGAAACCCGTTGATGCAAAATAATTGATGTTCGAAAGCAAATTCTCCATTTCATTCCCTTATAGTCTATTAATTTTTTCTGCGATTACAGCATTGGTTACTGTGTGGGTAACGTGGTATCAAAAGCAACAACAATGAATCAAAACAATCACATTCGTGAGTTCACCATGGATAACAGCGGACAAGGTCCTTTAAAGATTCCCGGACATTGTGATATATCTTTATTCAGCGAACTACCCAAAGGTTCGCGATTTCATCGAGGATCAGATGATTGGCAAGAAGGGTGGAACAAAGGCCTCGTCTAACAGCTCGAGAGCTGGCCATGATAGGTCTCACCAATCTCTTGACTAATATGCCTAACTGGCACATAGATCTTTTCAATGATAAAGATACTGCAATATGGCACGAAATAGCCATGAAAGATAAATTGATAAGTGAGAAAGCTTGGGAGTGGTGCTTAGCCGAGTTGAGAGACAAGGCGAGGTTGTTTCGTACTACAAATCGTGTTCTTGCTTTGGACGCCGGAGCTTGTGTTTCCAAATCAAATACTCTCGTATCTAAAGCGCTAATGAGAGAGCTCAACATGACTATCGAGGAACTGCGCGCTCAGTTCGACAGAAATGACGTGCTGAATTCTTGTCGAGATAAACAAGTTGTTAATCTCGTTGATCCATCATTGTTTCCGCTCGTTTACGGAAAGACGAAAGTTTTACTGGAGGGAGGAAAAGTTGGTCTGAACGACTTTTCCAAGTCATACGGATGTGGTATCACTACAGGAATTCCACAAGTCCATCCAAAGGGAAGCAATGTGGCAGGTGCTGCTAGAGAACTGAAAAGGGTGGGCTTTCCCTTCTATAATGATGGAAAACTCTACCGCTGGTCAACAAACTACCAATGGCTCCCATGCGAGGTGGAATTTGATGGGACTTCTGACACTTCCGTGCGTATCACCTCCTACATCAACAATCTACACCCTATCAAAAACAAAGGACTATACAGCATGATCGAACAGCTTATACAATTAGTCATAGAGCCTTGGAATGATTGTTTGTTGAAAGGCGAGCACAGACGCGTTCCCATCCGAATTAGATCATACGGCACAGTAGATCAAGAGGAAGAACTGGGCAAATCTTTAGCACCGACCGAAAAGTCGTATGATAACGACCTCAAAAATCCATGAACCAGGAACTGCATTCACATAGGAAGAATGGAAAGAGGGAAAGAATGGTAAGTCCATTGCAGATCAAGCTGTAAGGAAAGGTCTTCCCGAGCGTGCATGTTGCCTAGAAGAAAGGCACAAGTATATTGTCACAAACCACGAATTCTACAGCATTGCTCTGCAGGAAAGCTTTCGGGAAAAAGGACTGCAAGTTTTTGTGCAGATTGGAAGTATCGAACTAGGTGAACGAAACAACCCATTTTCGGGAAGTGATTGGGATATCGATGGGACACAGAGTGAGCATATTGCTGCCACATCTATATATTTCTACGATGTGCAGAATATAGCAAATATGAAATTTTCTTTTCGACAGAAAGCTTGTATCAGTGAATCAGCATACCGTCGTTCGGAAGATGATCTTCTTGCGAATACTTTTCGTACTGAGGAAGGTGGGTATTATGACGATGAGGGTAATTATTATTTTCCTCCTGCTACTCAGGATTTGGGCTCAATATCTGTGAAGAAAGGACGATTATTGAGTTGGTCCAACGCGTTGCAATATAGGCTCGAGCCTTTTACTAGAAGTAGTCTTACAGAACCGGGAAATGCGAAATTTATCAAACTTATGTTGGTAGATCCACATTATCGAATTTGTTCGACCCGGAACGTGCCACCGCAAAGACGTGATTGGTGGGCTAATGAAGTATTTGGACAGGAGAATTTAGGAAGAAAATTGCCAGCAGAGCTGTTGAAGATGATCGATAAAGCTGTGGATGGATGGCCGATAGGGAGAGATGAGGCTAAGGAGGATCGGGATAATCTACTTGAAGAACATCGGTGGGCGAAGGAAGCCGAGTCTCGTTTGACGCAGGTTTGGCAAGGGTGGTGTTGTTGTGAATGTCATAGGGAGGGGTATCGTCCGAGATCATTTAGGAAGATAGATTGATATTCAGATAGATTTTGAGATGAATATTGTCTTCAAAGCGGCGTTTTATTTTCTGTTGCATTCAGAGGTCTGGAAAACCACATTGAACGCATTGAAATGGTAATTTTAACTTGCTGTTTCTTTGATTCTATGAACACCAATTCATAGCTAATACCAAATACTAGTTCCTCCCTTTCAATTTTCATTTATTCATGATCAAACCTCACATGGACACCATTTTGACAACAAGCTGCAGACAACATGGGACACACAAGAGAGTCTGAAAGTTTAACCAAGGCAACGAATATAGCTCCAGCACACACAACAATTGAATCACATATAATTCCTTCAACAATGTTTCACTCGGAAATCTGGACACAGACTTGAGGCTGTCGATAAAAACCTAAAACTACCAGGTCGTGCTTGTGGGGAAAATCCCCTATGCATAATTATCTCGGAATATCCGCAAAGCACAATTGACTACCCAGACAATCAATGATGTCAGGAATGTGCTCTACAATCAACTGAACTTGGCAGCATCTCTTTTCTAATTGGCAGTAGCTGCTGGGAAAGCAAATGCCATAGGAAGCACTCGCTTTCATTGACAAGAATTTTGATTTTTTGTCTGGTTTTCGAATTTGACGGTTCAACAAGTAGTACGGCATTTATTGCATTCCAAATGATGTCTGTCGATCCGAGTTAACCTAATCAAACATAGCATTATTGGAAGTCAATTCTTGCTTTTAGATGGACTGATTGATCAAAACCCTTTATTGGTCGTTCAAAGGGTCCAAGAGTTACATCCAATTGGCTGATGTCGATATCGATATCAAACACAGATCCACAATTATCTTCAAGCCAAGAGACCTCGGCATCGGTAAACAATTCTATCCCTCCTTATTACCCCAACTCTCACAAAACCTTAAGTGCATACATAATCTTCTTCATCGGAAACCTGTCTTTCCTTACATCTCCATAATTTTCATATCTAGATTCTTCTACTCCGATTATCTACAAAGCCGAAGCTATTGTCCAAGACGGAAAACTCCATTTATGATAGCGCGGGGTTTGCTAAACTCCATTCCTCGCTAGTAAAGCTATCGACATCATCGTTTTTACTAGTTTGAGGATTCTCGTGTTCCTCCACGGGAACTTTTGTTTACTTACTGTCTAAAACCATATGTGATTGGTGCCCTTTGCGGATTTAAAATAACTTTATTTCATCCAGACTTTTTGGATTGGAATCTTCGGCCGAAATATAGAGGTTGGCAAAAAGTGGAGTTTAGAACAATACACATCATACCAAGGCGTAGTGTCCTGGATAAGATCATTGAATACCTACATATACCATGTCTACACCCACGAAAAGTCCGGCTTCTGTAGCTACAGATAGAATCCTCTCTCTTACAAACCACTTAAAAGACTCTTTGAATCCATCCGACGACTTACACAAAGCAAAAACAATGGCATCTTCATATAAATTTGAAGGATGGATGGCGTTAGATAAGGAGGCTGCTAAGGGGAAAATGGTATGGCAAGAATTCGAGCCAAAGACTTGGACGGAGGATGATGTCGATATCAAAATTGCCTACTGCGGTATTTGTGGGTCTGATATTCATACATTGAGATCTGGATGGGTATGTAATTCTTTTCTTGGACTATGGAAGTGAGAAATAACGATTTGGCTATAGGGCGCGACAAATTACCCAGCTTGCGTAGGACATGAGCTAGCTGGTACTGCTGTGAAAGTGGGGAAAAACGTAAAGCACATTAAGCTTGGTGATCGATGCGGTGTTGGTGCACAATCAAGTTCTTGTCTGAAGCCTGAATGCGAGGAATGTGCGAGTGGAATGGAGAACCATTGCACAAAAATGGTTGGAACTTATAACGGAGTTTATCCTGATGGTTCCAAGTCATACGGCGGTTATGCAGATTACTGCCGTGCTCCATCGCATTTTGTTATCAAGATTCCAGACGGACTTTCTCTTGCAGAAGCAGCTCCCATGTTGTGCGGAGGTGTCACAACCTGGTCACCTCTTGTCAACAACGGAGCCGGGCCAGACAAGCGAGTCGGAATAGTTGGTATCGGAGGCTTGGGCCATTTTGGTCTTCTATGGGCCAAGGGTCTCGGCTGCAAAGAGGTTGTGGCAATCTCCCGATCAAGCGGAAAGAAAGCCGATGCAGAGAAGATGGGCGCCACCAAATTCATTGCTACAGACGAAGACGAAAATTGGGCCAAGAAGAACGCTAGATCTCTTGACTTGATCGTTTGTACCGTCTCTAGCCCAAAGATGCCAATCGCTGGATATCTTTCATTGCTAAAAACCAAGGGTGAATTCATTCAGGTTGGAGCTCCAGAGGATGTCATTCCAGCTTTGAATATGTTTGCGTTCATCGGAAAGGGAGTGAAGCTTGGAGGTAGTGCAATCGGTACACCAAAGGATATTAGTGAGATGTTGGAGTTCGCTGCCAAAAATAATATCCATCCTTTTATTCAGGAGAGACCATTATCGGAGGCAAACCAAGCTGTTGTTGATATGGAGGATGGAAAAGCTCGTTACCGCTATGTTTTGGTCAACGAGAAGCATGCAAAGGAGTTAAAGCAGTAAGTAATTTTGATGAATATGTATGAATGTATATACGTGTATATAAAGAATAATTGAAATAATACACAAGCAAGAGTCAAACAGTATCTATGCGAATCAGAAGTACTGTATTATCTCCATTTAAAAATAATAAATGTACACAAAGAACAATGCAATGATAAGTAATGGAAGAGAAAAATTATATTCATAAACGCCAGAAGGTAATCTAGAGTCCGTTCAGTAGATGTCAGAGAGAGAGGGGGTTTATTCAGAAGAGAGAGAAAGAGAGAAAAATAAGATCGGAATTGAATTGAATTGAATTGACGGTCGATAATTCGATAATTGCCATCACAACATATTTGTAAAAGATCTATAGGAACTATTGATAATAGACTTGAATCTAAGAAAAAAGCTAGATGATACTAAAAGGGGGCTAGAAAATAGACGAGTCATAGTTAATTTCAGAGTATAATAGAACATTTTCCCCCACACATTGAAATTGAAGTCTCTGAAAATAACAATTAAGAATCAGCTCATACAAGTAATCGAAACAATATGTCTGACGACAAGCAACTCATTGAAGTCTTAAGCCTTAAAAAGACCTTACGACCGGCGGCAACGATTGATACCAATTATGTTAAAGATGGAAAGTTGGTGTATGAGATGTTCACTAGGAACATCAAGTCTAGGGACATCAGTCCACGATTAGCTGGCCAAGTAGAGGCCATCATTGAAGTCTCGAATGATATCTTGAAGAAGCCAAATCGGCTCTTTAGGGGAACATTAAGAAGAAGAAAGCTCTACAAGCAATTGGAGCTGCTTGAAGGCGGATTGCAGAAGCTCGTAGATGGAATTAAAGTAGCTGATAAAGGGACGAAGGAGGTGAAAAGACTACAGGCTGTCAATAATGAAGAAAAAGAGAGACATCAAATGGAAAAAGCAGAGAAAGAAAGAAAGATTACGGAGACTGAGAAGGAGGGGAAAAGACTACAGGCTGTCAATAATGAAGAAAAAATGAGACATCAAATGGAAAAAGCAGAGAAAGAAAGAAAGATTACGGAGACTGAGGAGGAGGTGAAAAGACTACAGGCTGTCAATAATGAAGAAAAAGAGAGACATCAAATGGAAAAAGTAGAGAATGAAAGAAAGATTACGGAGACTGAGAAGGAGCTGAAAAGGATGGAGGGTGTTCAGACAGAGGCAATTCGAAAGCAAGCTGTGCAAAGAATACTTCTCAATTACGATGATTATGTTGCTGATAGATGCTTGACGTACAAGCAATCTATGCGATGGGACCGACAGTATTCGGCAAAGTACTGGTCGGAGATTCACGAAATCATCGAGTTGGAGAAGGAGATGAAGGAGAAAGCAAGATCATTGTTTCAAGAACCACCATCGACACCAATGCTCAGCCATCTCGCAATGGTTGCGTTGGATCTAAAAGTACCGGTGGCTGATATCCTATGGGATATATCGGCATACACCGAGAGGAATAAGCTGTGCCACACGGACATAGCAATCATGGTGAAACAAGAAAATTGGATGAAGCTTGCGCAACGGACCCAGATCGATTATGAGAATGTTGATGCCCTATTACCAGAAGAGTACAAAGACTGGGCACCACAATTAAAATCTGCAATCAAGCAGTTCCAAGACAAGTACTTCTCCGAATTAAAGATCGTGAGAACACTCCACATCACTGGAGGTTTCGAAATTCGAGATTACACATTGAATACGAAGGTTGAAGATGCTAGGAGAGCACAGGAGGAGGTTGCTCTCGACATGGCCTTGGAAAGAAAGAAAAAAGCAGACAATCAGAGGCAATTAAAAATGGAAAAAAAGCAAGCTAGAAAGGAATTGCGAGCATCTAAAGATTCGGAGAGAGTAAGCAGCACTGGTACTGTATTACGACATCAAGACTCGGCTCTTGAAATGGGTGAGACATCTTGGGATTTAGATGAGAATCTCTTAAGCGATCTCTTTTAATCTTCATGTTGTCAATAAAGACATAAACACTAGATGTATAGATTAACGAACGCCACTAGAACCAATACTTCTTTGAGATTAGAAAATAAAAGCTTATAAATTGCAGTATAAATAGTTTTGGAGTGTAATTCGGAGATCGATTCTAAGAAAGAGAAAAGAAAAGCTTGAATACATAATAAGTAAATAAAAATAAAAAGAAAAAGAGTAAGATAAATCGCTATTAAATTCAACCCCTAAAGAATTTTATCATATATATCACCGGATTTAGCTACATCCATGTAAGTTCTTTAACGATTTTATATAATGAATCTCCGCGATTATGATATGGTTATTATATAGGAAATAGGGTATATTTAGAACCAATCATAAACGGATGTATATCGAAAAATAAAATCATTGGCTAAGCAATGATTATTTCAAGAATATTAGCTGATAATTCTAGTAGTATTAATTTATATTAGAAAATATATATTCAGTTATTTCATTCAAAAAAGTAATATTGTAATTAAAGTATTTTCAAACTAATTTATTTTAATATATAGATTATTAGATAATCTAATAAATAAAATGAAAATGTGGGCTATAAGGCCTTAATTTTTAGAGTTGAGAGAGAGGTGGATGAAGGGGAGTGAGTATAAAAACTAAAAAAAAGAAGGGGGGCAAGTGTAAAAGTTAAAAAAAGAAGGGGAATAAGCGGGGAAACTAAAGAGTAGTGAAAGATATTAATTGAAAGTTTAAAGAGGGAATCTCCATTTCTTATTATTCATTTTCAAATTATTTTTTAATCAAAAGCTTTATTATTATACTATATAATATAAAATATACTATATAAACAAGAAAGCAATCTGATTTGAATATATATAGATAATTTAATCTAAAAATAATTATCTTAAACTAAAACTTAATCACTTTTTAGATTCAAAAAATTTCACTAAAACCCCATTAATTAAAATAAATTTCGTAGTATGCAGATTTTTAAATTATTATATTAATTTATTAAAAACGATCTTTTCAATATATAATTGAAAGCCTAAAATTTTATAGTAGTTAACAAAGTGATGGTTTCGTCAACCACGGATTCTGCCACCACAGGGTTGTCAACAAACCAAGATATCAAGCACAATCGTGTCAAGGTACCTGGGTATTAAGACTATGCAAGTAACAGAGCTTCCAAAAACGAAGAATACACCTTGAATTAGATCAACTCGTAGATAGTGTTCTTGAGAATAAGTTGCTTGGTTCTGGTTAAACAATAACTGGACAAGTGTTGAATGCATTCACAAGGTTCGCCAGAGAATATTGTAAAGGGGTGTTCTTCGGCTCGGCTATTAGTTTGTCCGAGGCACACGCTAGTCTCAAAAAGCTAAGCTTGATTTGCAATTCTACGGCTTACACTTTTGCTTATATGCCCTGGGCATCTTTGAAAGGCTTCCTCCAGCTCGAATTATTTCTGTACCTTCATTAATCTCACCTTGAATTCTGAAACTTGAGCCTCAACATCAACAAAACTACTATCATCGTGCCAGTCTCCAATTTTTTTCAACTAATTTTTGTATGATCTTTATGCCATTGTTTCTTTGTTCTTAAGGTCCTTTTTGGTCCTGGGGACGCGCCAATCTTTTGTTTGAGGCGACAGCTCTCAACTTTGCCTTTGCGACAATTCCAGCTACAACTCCGCATCCCATCAAACTTCCGAACTCAACTCGATTCGCATACAGATAGTGGAGTTCAAATTAATACAACATGGCTGATTACGAAGAGGGATACGAATATGATGATTATGGAGAGGAGGATGCAGGTATCACGGCAGAGGACTGCTGGACGGTTATTTCTTCCTTCTTCGAAGCAAAAGGTCTAGTTTCGCAACAACTCGATTCTTTCGATGAATTCGTCCAAACTACTATGCAAGAGCTTGTCGAAGAGAATTCACAGCTCACGCTTGACCAAAACAATCCACCTTCGTCCCACGACAATCCTATCGCCCTCCGTCGATATGAAATCAAGTTCGGCACCATCATGCTTTCTCGACCGGCTATGACCGAAGGTGATGGAAGCACACAAGTTATGTTACCACAAGAAGCTCGTTTGCGAAATCTTACGTATTCAAGTCCTCTTTACATAGAGATGACGAAGAGTACTCAAGTCGCTGTAGAGCGCCCTGTTCCTCTCAATGAGCTTGATGACGAACAAGAAGCTGAGATGGTGAATGGCGGAGAACATCCTACACGATTGGTCTGGGAATATGAGGATGGTGACCCAGAAGGCCCTAAAGGTGCTCCACTTCCAGAACAAGTTTATATCGGAAAATTGCCTATGATGTTGAAGTCGGAATTTTGTATATTGAAGGGTCTCGACGAAGACGAACTCTATGGATGGAACGAATGCCCTTACGATCAAGGAGGATATTTCATTATCAACGGAAGTGAGAAGGTTCTGATCGCACAAGAGCGTAGTGCCGCCAACATTGTTCAAGTCTTCAAGAAGCCAGCGAACAGTGCAGTGTCATACTTGGCTGAAATCCGAAGTGCTCTGGAGAAGGGTTCGCGCCTTATCTCTTCTTTGCAAATCAAACTATACGACAAAGGTGACAGCAACCGAGGAGGTTTTGGTAAAACTGTCAAGTCAACTTTACCGTATATCAAGGCAGACATCCCTATTGCCATCGTCTTTCGCGCACTTGGTGTTGTATCTGATGAGGATATTCTGAACCATATTTGTTACGATCGAAACGATACTCAAATGCTCGAGATGTTGAAGCCATGTATTGAGGAAGCTTTCGTCATCCAAGATCGTGAAGTTGCCCTCGATTTCATTGGAAAGCGTGGCAACGGTACATCTTTGACTCGTGATAAGCGTATCAAATATGCCCGCGATATCATGCAGAAGGAGCTGCTTCCTCATATCTCTCAAAAGGAAGGTAGCGAAACCCGAAAGGCATTCTTCTTGGGTTACATGGTTCATAAGTTACTTCAGTGCGCTCTTGGTCGTCGGGAGACTGACGATCGAGATCATTTCGGAAAGAAGCGTTTGGATTTGGCTGGACCTTTACTTGCAAAGTTGTTCAGAAACCTGTTCCGTAGATTGACAACAGATGTGTACAGATACCTGCAACGTTGCGTGGAAAACAACCGAGAGTTTAATTTGACTTTGGGTGTGAAATCCACAACAATCACGAACGGTCTGAAATATTCTTTGGCCACAGGTAACTGGGGTGATCAGAAGAAGGCAGCAAGTTCTACCGCTGGTGTGTCTCAAGTATTGAACAGATATACCTTTGCTTCAACACTTTCTCATTTGCGCCGAACCAATACACCCATTGGACGTGATGGAAAGATCGCCAAACCTAGACAACTGCATAATACGCATTGGGGCTTGGTCTGCCCGGCAGAGACGCCCGAAGGTCAAGCTTGTGGTTTGGTTAAGAATTTGGCTTTGATGTGTTACGTTACAGTTGGTACGCCGAGTGATCCAATCGTCGAGTTCATGATTCAACGAAACATGGAAGTGTTAGAGGAGTATGAACCACTTCGAGCACCCAATGCAACAAAGGTTTTCGTCAATGGTGTTTGGGTTGGTATTCATCGAGATCCTGCTCATTTGGTCAAATGCGTCCAAGATCTTCGTAGATCACACTTGATCTCTCACGAAGTTTCTCTCATTCGAGAAATTCGTGACAGAGAGTTCAAGATTTTCACCGATGCAGGACGAGTGTGCAGACCTTTATTGGTTATTGACAACGACCCTGACAGCGCCAACAAAGGTAACTTGGTATTGAACAAGGAGCACATTCACCGTCTGGAGGAGGATCAGGCGCTGCCAGCAAATATGGATAAGGACGATAAAGTAAAAAACGGGTACTATGGATTCCAAGGTTTGATTAATGACGGTGTGGTTGAGTATCTGGACGCGGAGGAGGAAGAGACCGTCATGATTACCATGACACCTGAAGATCTTGACATTTCTCGACAACTTCAGGCTGGTTATCAAATTCGTCCTGATGAAAGTGGTGATTTGAACAAGCGTGTCAAGGCACCTATCAATCCAACTGCCCATGTCTGGACTCATTGTGAAATTCATCCAAGTATGATCTTGGGTATCTGCGCGAGCATTATTCCCTTCCCGGATCACAATCAGGTAAGCTTTAAGTTCAATGAATTTATTCATTCAAGGCTAATTCTATTGCTACAAAGTCTCCTCGTAACTGTTATCAATCCGCTATGGGTAAACAAGCTATGGGAGTTTTCCTCACTAACTTTGATGTTCGCATGGATACTATGGCCAATATCTTATACTATCCTCAAAAGCCTCTCGCCACTACACGTTCTATGGAGTTTCTGAAGTTCAGAGAACTGCCCGCTGGTCAAAACGCCATTGTTGCTATCATGTGTTACTCTGGCTACAATCAAGAAGATTCCGTTATTATGAACCAAAGTAGTATTGATCGTGGATTGTTCCGAAGTTTGTTCTATCGAGCCTACACCGATCAAGAAAAGCGTATTGGTATGAATGTTGTGGAACAATTCGAAAAGCCTTATAGATCCGATACTCTTAAGCTCAAGCAGGGTACATATGACAAACTTGACGATGATGGAATCGTGGCTCCTGGTGTTCGTGTCACTGGTGCCGATATCATTATCGGAAAGACTGCACCAATTGCTCCTGACTCTGAGGAAATGGGTCAGCGCACAAAAGCTCATGTCAAGCGTGATGCATCGACGCCTCTTCGAAGCACCGAGAGTGGTCTTGTTGATCAGGTACTTATTACGACCAATGCCGAAGGTCTCCGATTCGTCAAGGTCAGAATGAGAACTACCAAAATCCCCCAAATTGGTGACAAATTTGCTTCTCGTCACGGACAGAAGGGTACTATCGGTATTACATATATGCAACAAGACATGCCGTTCACTAGAGAGGGTGTAGTTCCAGATCTCATCATCAATCCCCACGCTATTCCATCTCGTATGACAATTGCACATTTGATCGAGTGCCAATTGAGTAAGGTTTCTACTCTGCGTGGACTTGAGGGTGATGCTACACCATTTACCGAAGTCACTGTCGATTCTGTCTCTAAGCTTCTCCGTGCACATGGTTACCATTCTCGTGGTTTCGAGATTATGTACCACGGTCACACTGGTCGTAAGATGATGGCCCAAGTCTTCCTTGGTCCCACATATTACCAACGTTTACGTCACATGGTCGACGACAAGATTCATGCACGTGCCAGAGGTCCCGTACAAATTTTAACCAGACAACCTGTGGAAGGTCGTGCTAGAGATGGTGGCCTTCGTTTCGGAGAGATGGAACGTGATTGTATGATTTCTCACGGTGCTAGTGCTTTCTTGAAGGAGAGATTGTTTGAGGTTTCGGATGCTTTCAGAGTTCATATTTGTGATATCTGTGGACTCATGACACCAATTGCGTAAGTCTATGTGCCATCCGAAAAAAAGAGTTATGCTGACCTAGTTATAGTAAAATCAATACCGGTTCCTTCGAGTGTCGTCCTTGCAAGAATAAGACAAAGATTTCTCAAATTCACATCCCGTACGCCGCTAAATTACTTTTCCAAGAGTTAGCAGCAATGAATATTGCCACAAGAATGTTCACAAAGAGATCTGGCATTACGGTGCGCTGATTTTGTACGATCTAATTACGACTGGATGGGGGTAGACTATGAATTTCGTGGCAGGGGAAATCTTTGCATATCGTGGCGTTTGGGATGGAAGAAAGATTGTGACCATTAAGAAGGGGCATTCAAATTATTTGCATAGGATGAAGAAGTTTGGTTGCGTTTCTCGTTCGCAGAAATATTCTGCCAAATATTCTACGTCATAGTGCCGAAGATGCACAGAAAAGCATTATATTGGGCGCACATCATGAAATTGAATGGTGCTGCTGTATCATATTAAGATTTTTCTTTAAGCATAAAGAACAAGATAATAACTGAAAATTTGATCGATGTTGTGACTTGATCTCTTTTGTTTTGTGAAGGTTCTCTTCAAAATGTCTCTCGAATCTTTTTCATGACCCATTTGTACAAGACTTAATATATCCCTTAGATCATGCCATCCATGGCTAGGTACATGCTGCAATCATACTCTGGGACTTCCAGCATTTCATTTCCATAGCTACTCATACATATTGATCCCTAATTTTTGTCGCCGTGTACCCAGGTTTGTAATATACATCTCCTTATCGTTCATTGTTCAAACAAGTATCATGATCCGTAATCCCTAAACACAACATATACATTCGTCTGAAGTCGCAGAGCTGTATCACCTCGTAGTCCCATCACTAACATTCTGCACCTTCCTATATTCTTCTTCCATCGCCCGCTGCAAATCGAAATCCAACTGGCGCTCTTTTTTTATGCGCTGTTGTTCCATGTCTCGGATGACGCCTGCGTGCATTGCCTGTACATTGTTTTAGTATATGTGCAGCTGAGACTGAAAATAGGACGGAGGTGGAATCGAGAGGTAGAACATACTGCTTTCTCGGCCGTCTGCGCATAATGTACGAAGACTATAGTGCCGGCGGCGAAGAGTGAAGTGCCGAAGAGTGTTAATTTTGCTGCGCGAGACATTGAGTTGATTTTTCGGGAAGCCCTTATAAGAAATATGAGAAGTAACTCAAATTGTCTACAAATATATAATGTTCAGTACGAACAAGACGAATATCTAAATTCTAGAATGGTGGAGTGATTTGAGAAGCTGCAATCGATGCGATAGGCGCAGACGGAAGTTGCCGGACAGGGGTCTCTACAGTGCACCAGGAGAGCTTGTTGCATCTGTTGGAGCTATCTAAGCTTGAACCACTCCAAATCCAACGTTAACTCTCCACTTTCTTCTTGCGCGACGCTGATAACGATTCGAAGACACGATTGATTTTTGAAAGAGAAGATACCTGAACTTATTGTATTGTTTGTGCAGAGAACAGTCGGATTTGAAGATGGTATGTTTAGTCCGATGATTTGTGTCGGGGGTTGTTTTAGATGGGCATGGATGGGATGGAGGCTGGGTTATGAGTGCTTTGCTAATTGTAAGATGACAGTCGGCACAGAATTCGGCGGGTATTCAGACGTTGCTTGATGTATGTTTGGGCTCTGGGATGATGAGAGGAGGATGGAGATACTGATTGAGAGGTTAGGCAGAGAGAGATGCGCAGAAGATTGTTCAGAAAGGTGAGTTGGAATCCTAGAATGTTGGTAAAGTTTAAATTATATGCTAACGTTTCTATCTACAGCTAGAGAATGTGAGTTGATACCTACGACGATACTATGTTTGCAGGATGAGGCAATGCTGATAGCGATGCAGACCGCACAAAACGTGTAAAGGAAGCAAGAGACGAGGCAAAGAAGGAAATTGATGCGTATAGAAAGGAAAAGGAAGATGAGTTCAAGAAGTTTGAGGCAGAGGTACGTTGCATCTGGGGAATGGGGAAAGCACTCGAGCTAGGAACGATTTGAGGTTCTAACTTGTTGGATCTAGCACACGAGCGGCAACAAGAAGGCAGAAGAAGATGCCAACAAGGATGCTGAGAACAAGTTGAAGGAGATCAAGGAAGCAGGCAAGAAGGGGGAGGGCCAGGTTATTTCGGACCTGTTGAAGGCAGTCTTCGATGTTAAGCCTGTTGTACCTGAACGTGTTGAAGGACCAAAATAGGGCACTCAATCTTGAGTTTGTTTGTGGGGAGAGGTCGAGCAATGCGAAATTGTAAGAGGAGACGGTTGTGGCAGTGAAGACTATTAGTTCTTCACCATGATGAAAGTTGTATTGAAGTTACCGTTGTGGTGAAGAGGCAATTGATGATAACCTGTGTATAGACTAGCTTGCGATTCAACAACAAAGATATCCTCTGTTTCGCATTATGGTTCAGAATATGTGCTCAATATGCTAAAGTCTCCATACCTACGAATCTTATACAATCTTGTGGATATTGATAATGATATTGATCTTCATTTCGACTTTAGGTGCGTCTAATGCGACTATTTTTAGCAAAGGCCCGTTCCGCTCCTCAAGGCCAATCACATGTTTCCATCTACGTCACTAGTTTTACCAACAAAAATCTAGCCCCGCGAACGCTATCAAGCACCTTCTTCGTTCCATCTCGACTTTTTTCAAAATGGCAATGAATTTTAGCCAAACTCAATGTATAATATCCAATTATGACATTCCCGGTCGCTCGTGTAGCATCGATAAGATGTCTATTTCACAATGTACCACGAGCCAAACGACCTATAATGCTCTCCTTCAATACCTCCCGCCCCCGTAAACTTTCTACCCTAACGACAAATTCCCAAATACATATACATAATTCAGCCATTCATACTTCACAGAAACGTACTCCTCAACCCCGTACATCGTTTATTCATGCAGCTGGAATCCATACGTCAAATGTTCGACAACATGAGAAAGAAAAGGATATGAGAAATGCGGATCCGAAGGTTAGTGATATTGGGAGGGCGATTGAGGATGATTTTGCTACGATTAGAGATTGTTATGGTATTTCCCCTCGCACCCCTCCTCGATGTAATGTAAGTCAGGGCACTAATGGGATTAGCTACACCTAAACATCCAATTGTTCTCGCACACGGTCTCTTCGGTTTCGACGAAGTTCGCATCGCGGGTAGTCTTCTCCCCGCAGTACAATATTGGCGCGGTATAACGAATGCTCTTCGCGCAAAAGGTATCGAAGTAATAATCGCTTCTGTGCCAGCTTCAGGTAGTATCGAAGAACGCGCTGCGGCATTGGGGGAAGATATTGCCGCGAAGGCGAATGGGAAGAGCGTAAATATTATTGCGCATAGTATGGGAGGTTTAGATGCACGGTTTATGATATCTCGGTTGCAGCCGCCGAATGTGGAAGTGTTGAGTTTGACGACGATCGCGACGCCTCATCGGGGCAGCGCGTTTGCGGATTATTGTTTCGATGAGAGTTGGTGGCATGGGATGATACCCGGGTTGATTAAGAAATTGAATGAGGTGGGGATTAGTACGGGGGCTTTTACGCAGTTGACGAGAAAATATATGAGCGAGGAGTTTAATCCGAATACGCCGGATGATGAGAGTGTGCGATATTTTAGCTATGGGGCGTCTTGCGATCCGAAGCTTTGGAGTGCGTTTCGTAAGAGTCATGGGATAGTGGAGAAAGTTGAGGGGCCGAATGATGGATTGGTTAGTGTGGAGAGTAGTCGTTGGGGTACTTATAAGGGGACTTTGGTAGACGTCAGTCATTTGGATTTAATCAATTGGACCAATAGGTTGAGGTGGTTGATGTGGGAGTTGACGGGGAACGTGAGGAAGTTTAATGCGATTGCTTTTTATTTGGACATTTCGGATATGCTGGCGAAAGAGGGGCTTTAGATCGGGTTGTATGACTGGGATATGGGTTTGGAGTCTGGCTGGAACGTATCGACTGATTCGATTTGAGAGAAAAGTTTGGGATCGGAGAGACGGTTGATGACAGATACGTTGGGATAGAACAGATAGAAATAAAACTCCTCGGGTAGAAAACCAACACTTCTTTCCCCCTCTTCAAATTCTTATGTTCATCCTTATCTTCAGCTCTCGCGCCCATATTGGTGAAGATATTGATTCGCTAATCATTGTATCCCATGAATAAACCTCTATCTCAATCGCTCGAAACCAATTCCCATCCACTAACCCTCCTATCTACTACAAATCTTAACGAAGATTTAGGAAACTTCCAACTTAGATAACACATAAATCATAAGTCATAAGTCAGAATAGGAGATTATAATACTTGTTAGTCATGATACACTCATGTAGGCGCTTAGTGGATAAGTTATCCTGACGCCTCTATACGTATCTAGAAGCGTAATAAGGAAAGTAATCTTATTATATATCTACAAGTCTCGTCTAGAAGATAAACAATAAACATCCCAAGAAAACATATGATATCCCACGCAGTACTTACTTTACCCTCGTAGTGAAAAAGAAGAACCAGGCGACACGCGATATCTTCTTCTCCTTAATGATCCATTTTCCATTCACGTTCTACTACACTACTCTACATGGAATTCGAAGGATGAAAAATATTTTTGAAAAGGGGTGTTTCCGAGCCCCGCAAATGGAGTAGCTGGCAAGCTGTTTGTAAGTTTGTGAGTTTGTAACCACAGTTATGAATTTCCAAATTGCAAGACGCATACAATCAGAAATATGAAATCCACAAACTCAAAAAGGTCACGTCATGTTTAAAGAATATAACGATCGTATTGCTGAACTATGTACGTTCCTCCCTGCCTCTCTCCATACATTCATCTATCCATCCATTTATCCATTCATCAAAACCTACTTATCGACAAGAATAAAAACATCTTCATTCCCCAAGCCACCCTAAATCTGGCAACCCCCTATCCCATCATCTTCCAATCTCTACACGCCTTATGAGATTCTCCTAGAACTCTCCAGCTGGCACGCTCGCTCGCAAGTCCGCTTAAAAAGCCAAAGTAGCACCTGCAGAGCCTACAACAGCGGCAACGACATTTCCGCTACCCAACAAGGAATACGAGTATGGGAGGGAAGTGGTGGTCAATGTACCGACTGGGGCTGTGTTGGCGTATCCGCCGAGATCATTGTCGAATGCGTTTGCGTATCTATGATTTTCGTGTTAGTAAAATTGACCAGGGGATGAGAATAAGGGAGAGGAGAGAGAGAAAGAAAAACATACCCAGTGTCATCACTGTAAAGCGCAGCGATTGGCTCACTGACATTCTTGAAAACGTTGCTTTGAACCAAGATTTGCGCACCGTCTCTGGTGTCAATACCGGTGTTGGTGTTCAAGAAGTAGCTGTTGAATACGTGACCGGTTCCGAATCTGAAAGAAGGAGTGCGGGATCCGACGTTGGACCAGTAGTTGTTGTGTTGGGTAACGGTGAGGTGTCCGGTATCTTCAGCAGCGTTTTTGTCGGAATGGCCGATGAGAGAAGCCTTGAAGTGGTCGTGAATGTATGAGTTGGAGATGGTGACCCAGTCGGAGGCGTGGGTGATGTCGATGAGACCATCGTAGTAGTCTTTGCCGTGGGTGAGATCGGACGAGACATCGCTGGGAAGTAAGTTAGTTTTGATTTTTGTTCTAGATTTTTGGAAGCACGAACACATGATCAATCCAAACATTCTTTGCTGCTTGAATACCGATAGCATCACCATTGGCAGCCAGGACCTTCTGACTAATGATGTTTCGCACAATGACGTTTGTGGATTTGTTGATAAAGAGACCAATTCCAATGAGAGCTAGGTATTCATTAGTGCTGTCTAGAATATGTTTTTGCAAAGACGGAACATACTAGCTCCTTTCTGTCCAACGATTGTCTTGTTGGATCCAACTCTAACTTTGACAGAACCAGAGATGGTACCGCTAACGACAATAACTCTTGCAACTTCGTCGTTGGTTACTGCGGCTGTGAATTGAGCAAGTGTAGAAACAGTGGTGGTTGCGCCACCTGCTCCTCCTTTGGTTCTGAAAGAATGTTAGTAAGGTACAAAGGCGATATTAAGAAATCACTTACCCGCCGTTTTGGGTTGCAAAGCCGGTAGTGGCAACATCGGTGATAGAAGCTCTCTTCGCGATGTTTGCACGCTCGGCAATAGCATCACCTTCAGTTGGTGTTGGAGCAGCAGAGACAAACTGTGCAAGGACTGCGAGTCCTGTGGAGAGAATGGAGAGCTTCATTTTTTAGATATTCAGAAAGTTTTCTGCGTAAAGATAGATTCGAAAGATTGATTGTAGAGCTACCAACTTCTTTCTTTGCCTTGAGTTGAGTGAGTTGTGAAGAATGAGAATCCAGTGGAATCTGCTTATCCTTTATATATTTTTGATTTCTCGTTCAACCCCCATATCTTCAAACGTGATTTGAGTCCATTCGACGTCAGTACAACCGCAGCCGTGCAAATCTTCACGGAAGACCTTCAGTACGGAAAACATATCCAGTGACGCTCACGATCGACGGCGCTTCCAGACACCTTCGATTCCACGAATGAAGAATCTTCCTCATCACAATACAACAACAACACTCCTCTCTCTTGTTTCATCCAGCAAAGTCAAACACAACATCAAGCGAGCCAAGAAAGTGCGCATTAAGGTATCTTTGTACACGCCAAGCAACATAGATGAAGCTTATTTAACACTTAGGTTGGTGGGTCTGTACACTCGTAGATTTTCCGTCCATAGACGATTTAGCACGCTTAGAAATCTGGGGACCCCGCAATATTAGGGGTGCGTGTGCGAGATTCAATAGGACCCCTCTAGACAATTACGAACTGGACGGCTATTTGCATCACATGTTCTGTGAAGTAGTAGCTGCATCATCATGTATTGAAATGGCGACGTCAATATTTGGCCATACGTGGAAAATTAGTTCCGTGCAGGAAAACTATAATGGTAGTAACAAAAGCTACACCGGCGGTGTATATTTGCTTCCGCGAGTTTGAAATAGATTATACTCTATATATATTATCCTACATGAACGATGTGTTCTTCGAAAAAGTCTAGGTTGAAATTTGGTTGCACAATAACTTCAGTAAGGTTGTACAGCGTCTCATGACCCAGTTAGTTTATGGGAAAAAGCTTTTAGCATTATTACCCGCCTGTAAGGATCGACCATCTTGCAGCTCCATCAATTCGCCGAACTTAGAAATGGCATGAGTGGAAGGGGAAATGCTCGAATTAATTCTTGGCGCAGGAATCGATAGGTTTAGACATACCGAGTTACCTGCCAAATCCATAACACGATCTTCAGTTACCGAATTGCGGTAAATAACCTGCACAAAATTTTGTTTCATCTCGCCACGTTCAGGTACCCCCTGAGTCACGTTGCAGTGACGCCTTTATTAACCTCATTTGCTAAAGAAATTCGTGATCTTTTGACCTCCCCTTTTCTGACCAGAAGATTTCTTCGGGCTTCCATAATTGTTGCTAGTTGCGCTCCTAGTCTTCCTAGTTGACGCCACAGGCGGAGAATCTTTTTCAGGACTTGCAGAAACGCGTAGTGATTTTTTGGGCGGCTCTTCAGAATCAACATTGTCAAGCTCGCGTTTTATTCCATGTTTGTTCTCTAAGTTGGGCACTGGTAATGGCGCATTATCCTCATGCCCATTGTGATCGATAGTTTTGCGACCATCTGTATCTGTACGCTCTTCCTTGATTGGTGTATCTTTTGTTTCTTCCTCTTTGATCTTCCGAGGTGCGTCTGCATCCGAAAGCTTAGATGATGCCTTAGATGATGCCTTTGCGTCATTCTTCCCACCTTTAGCAAAGAAATTGGCAATATTGGACTTGTTTTCCGTGCTTGCTACTGGAACAATGAAATTAGGAGAATCATTGCCCACCTTTCCCACTTCCTTGACAACTGGGTAGATCTCTAATTCTCCTTCATACGGCTTTAGGAGAGATTGAAGTTCTTTTGTCCATGATGATCTTTTTGGATCAAGCCAAGTGCGGAGATCTTCTGAACCGTTGTCAAGAACTACTGGCATCCTTTCATGTAGGAAATTCAACTGTTTATTCGAACTCGTTGTGATGATGGTGTAGGTATAAAGTTTCTCATCCGAGCCTTCATATTGAACGACATCCCAAAGCCCTGCCATGCACAATAGCTGACCATCCTTCCTCTTGATATAATGAGGAACCTTTTCCTTTCCCTTCTTCAACCACTCATAAAATCCCTCCGCAATAACAATGCACCTCTTCTTTTGCTTCATTGTATTCCACATTCCTCGATTCTCGATCAAAGAATCGTCACGGCAATTAATAGTTTTCATCATCGATCCATAATCCGGATTACGCTTCGTCCAGAATGGTATCAAGCCCCATTTCATACTCTGCAGTTTATACTGGACTGCCTCATTCGTGTGGTCTTCTTGCTCAGTCACATCCAGTTTGGAAGTTTCTGGCTCGGTGGCGGATCTCTTTTCAGTCTCATCGACACCTTCCTTATGATGTCTCGATCCCGCACCCCAATCCGGTACATTGGCCCGATAAACGATGCCATGATACCCCGGCGCAAAATTATAACTTTGCCTCGGTGCGCCATCACCCTCATCATCTGGCGCTTCCTCAACCGGCATATTCTCATTTTCGAGATATTGGCGCACCTCTGAAGGTCGCTTTATAATATCAGCAAGGTTTTTACCAACCAGTTAATTTTTATGACTTACCAGGTGTAGAGCGTATCTTCCACACATATTGACTGATGTTACATTGTCGTGTTGAAGTTGGATTAAATGTCGCGTTTAAGAAATGTAGGTACAATGGGACGTGACAGGCGGCCGCATTCACTTCAATGACGTCACTGTTTCTCAGACTCTTGGGGCTTTGATATAATTTACGAGTGTCTACTATTTTATGTCCTTCCATCTCAACCTTTTCAAAACACCATTTTATAGATCACGAAAGACTTCCAACATAGAGATCAAAATGAGCAGAAAATCATCTTCGTTCTTCACAGCGCTGATTAGTAACTTCTGATATCCCCATTCTCGAATTTCAAAAATAAAGTTCACCGGGAGGCCAATAGAAACTCTATATTTCACCGAGACAAACTTCACCAGGATCACCGGGAGTTCATTCCGCGTCTTCCCCACACTTACCCCGGTGCTCCCGCGCCGGCAATTATGAAAGAACTTCTTCCTAGCAAGCTGTCGCCATTGTTCATCACAATTTGAGTCCCATTGCAATTTCACGTCTTAAAGGCTCCGTAGTGTACACTGATTATGCATATCGTTCCATACATATATATGCATCTAGCATATCTAGTAATTATTGTGTTACTTGCAATCAGATAGATACTACAACAGTATAGCTACCATGGACTTGTATAAATGCCGTATCATTTGAAATGATACAATTCGTATCCTAGACGGAGTAGACGGACCGCCGGCTTTTAGCCACCTCAATTTCCATGAAACAATTTCAGAAAGTATAAGAACAAGATGAATGTAGGATACGATACCCACCTACTTGTAATGGATTTATCCATATTGAGACGGTTGGATACCAAACAAATTGGACCAATGATTGAGAAGCCCCACTGCCTAGGTAGGTAAGCTAATCAATCCGGTACTCGTTCACCAGTAAACATCAAAATCAAGTGAGAGACTTCTGGAACAAATTCAAAATCGAGTCAAGGTAGCGATTCATGGGTACTTCCTCTATCGTCTATCTACACTCTACCTCATGGGTACCTTTATGCCGATGATATTCCATGAGTCTCATAATTTCATAATGCTATGTCAATCCATGCGTACATAGGTAGGTACAATTCATGACCTCTAAACACCCACGCTCAAATTCCAAACCAAAATCAAATATCAAACGGAGATTTCTCAAATTTCAAGCCTCTAAATCCACATCACTCTTCTTTCCACTCCCCATGATCTTTACGTTTTCCCGTCCACCTTTGCCCGACTCCCCGAATTCGCTTCCTTCCTCCGCACTGTACGCCATACTAGGATCATCGATTTCTTCTCCGACTTCCATCCATACATCGCTTGTAGCGGGTACAGGGAAGAACTTGCATAGAATCCAATACACGCTTGACGCGACAATGAATCCGCAGAAGAAGTTCAAATTATAGATATATGTTGCGCCGATTGGAACTTTCTTACCAATCGCTCCTACGAATCCTACAATGTTGATGAGGATACCGGCGATGTAAGCAGCGTAGCCTCTCCAGTGAATACCTGCTGTATAGTAATATGGAGAGGTTTTCTTGGCGGAATACAGGTTTCGAACTTGCAGGTAGCCCTTACGAACGAAGTAGTAATCTGAGATGATAACACCAGCAATGGAAGATAGGAAGACGGAGTAGGCGGAGAGATAAGTGGTGAAGTTGTTGGAGGTTGAGAGAAGATTCCATGGACACATGACGAGGCCGACAAGAGCGCAAACATAACCGCCGCGACGGATGTTAATGTAGCGGGGGAGGAGAGCTGTCATGTCTGTACCTGCAGATACGGAATTGGCTGCGATATTGGTACCGAGTTGGGCGAGAGCAAATGCAGTTGCGATAAAAAATACACCGGCACGATTTCCAGATCCCCCTTCGGTTAAGAATGATTGGAGAAGATTCAGGGGGTTCCAGATGGCGTCACCGAAGATGACGGTTGAAGATGAGGAGACAATAATGCCGACGAAAGATGTAACGGCAAAACCGACAGGGATAGTGATGAGTTGCGACCAGAAAGCATCCCTGGGCTTTCGTGCAAAACGTGCGAAATCGGGATCGTTGACAATGAGAGTTGCGAAGTTGGCGATGGAGGACATAATTCCAGTGACCATTCCCCAGCCCAACTTGCTTCCATGGCTTGTATTCCCTTGTTTAACGATCGGACCGAGACCCTTGGCGCGAACTATAGCCCAGATGAAGAATGAGAGGCCTGCAACTGGTACCACATATGCTTTAACTGTAAACAGATGACGGATTTTGTGGACCGGAAACCAGATTGCGGGAAGCGAGCAGAACCAAAAAAGGAAGAATGACACAAACATCACAGTGTTTGTTCCAGAATTAGGGATTCCATTGTGGATCTTGCCATCGGGCTGCCACGATGGCCAAATTGCAGCGATCATCAATTGAACGCACTCTCCTCCAATCCAAGCCTGCACTCCATACCAAATACAAGCCATAGCTGCACGATTGAACACAGGCCATAGAGCACCCCAAATACCGAAAGACGATCGAGCAATAACGGGAAAGGAAAGGTGATAAGTGGCGCCAATTCTTGCCGTGGATACAATGAAGCAGGCTGCAATTGAATATCCAATCCATACACAAAGCCATGATTGCCACCACGATAATCCGCCGACAATCATGCTCGATGATATCATCCATGTGTTCTAATTGGTCGCAATGTTAGAATCTTACTTCTGGGCAAGAAAAGGTCATTGGAGGCATGCTCACAATATTAAATGAATCCGCAATCCAAAATCCTACGAAATTCCAGGTTCCCCATTGTCTACGTTCTGGTTCGACTAAAAAGATATCAGTGTCTGAGTACTCATACAAAAATAAGAATTACTTACCAGGCTTCAAATCATAATTGTTTAACATGAGTTGAGCGTTGGTTAATCCAGGTTCGGCCTCTACAGCCAACTTATCGGCCCAGTAGCCAATCTTCGTATTTTTAACTTTCTCCATGATGAAATCAAGAAACCCGCCGCCTGATTCGTCCGAAGAGTGAAATACAATATCTCTGAAACGAATATCTGAAGAAGAGGAAGAAGAGAGGCGTCTGGGAGAGGAGGTTGATGTATTTCTAGAATGCAAGGAGGAAGAGGGGTTATTAAGTAACGTTGTACCGGTTGCACTTTCTTGGCTCTTCGACGAACCACTGGTAGAAATTAACGGCGTGCTTTCGTCGTCTGGTCTAGTACCGGCAGTGTTCTTGGTTTCTTCGCCTCCAAATCTGAAGGCGGGCATCGCATCTATTATATAGATTATTTGATAGACAAGGGCCCTGGACGCCGTCTATGATCTTTCTCGGCTTATGATCTTCTAAAATCTTTTTACCTTCTCTGTAGCTGCATAGAAATTCTTTGAATCCCTACACAATGTGAAAAAGAAGTATAATCGCACAGGAGACTAGATCTAAACTGTCGGTCAATTTTTCGACTTGGGTTAAGTTTATTAGTTTCTTGTCCCAGTTTACCGGTTCAAAATCCCCCGATAGAAGGAAGGTACCTGACCTAGTATTGTCATGTAAGTGAATCATCTACAGTTGCTTCTTATCTTTGGAATCCTCTCCCGTGCAGGTACAGTTCGCCAACCAAGACAATTAACCCAAAGGCAAGGGCCATTAGAAAAGTATATTCCAAACCATTTCCCTAGTACCAAAGATACGAGAGATACGCAACCCAGACCCCACGCTGCAAGATCCAGGATCATGATCTCATATGATGAACCATTTTTACAATTTGGTGCCCAGATCAATACGTTTTCATAAGCTCCGCATGATTTAGAATGATTTTTTTTTTACCTAGGTAGTCGTTTGATCATGGATAGACTAGAATTTGGTGTATGATATTAGCTGTTGATCATCTCTAGCGAGACCTATCAACAAGCACATCGTTATCTGACAACGTCGGGTGGGTTCACCGAGACTGTGATAGTGTCAATAAAGATAGAAGATAGATAAGTAATACAGATAAGGCTGCTATTTTACTCGATGTGATCGAGCAATGAATTGTAAAATTGCGGGGAAGGAACATGGAGATTATGAGAGTACGGAGTAAGAGAAAATCATATGCATGCAGGTAGGGCGTTGGGAAAGATTTCGGTGTCCCCGAACCTTAATAAGGTAAAGTGATTGAATATTTTCTGCAAGAATGCGACATATAAAGATATTACATCTCCGGGGAAGAAGTTTTCCAGTCTTGTTTACAGTATAATAGTTTAGGATGTCGCCGTCGCCGTGAAAAGTTTTCACAGCATTAGATCGGGGACTGAAAAACGTGATCTATTTTCAATAAACGTGATCACACATGAGTTGACCTCCGATCTCGGTATCCATGAGTTCTCGAGACAGATATTATAGTAACTCTCAGATGCAGTCGATTGATCTCCATACCCCCGAGCGAGGAGAAAAGTGAGCACGATTGCCCTCTCGAAAGCAGAAATGATCTATTTCAACGAGGAAAATTACACCTCCAATAATTAAATGTTAGTAATGTGCATTTTATTCTATTAACCTTAATGGTTTCCTGTTCTTGTTTTATACAAACTGTTCATCCCCAGAGTCAGTTCATGAAAAAGCTGAGAAGCCATGGCGATGGTTCCAGCGGCAGCGAGTTTAGCAACACTCTGGAGTCGAACCGGGAAGAGAGTTATCATGCCGTCCCTGATCGGATGATAGGAGCAATCCAGGTACAAAAATCTTTCTGGGTGTGGCAGGATGTCTCCATTATACACAAAATGTCTTTCTTTTGAGAGCCTTTAGAAGTAAGGAAAGCGCCTTACATTCTATATCGCGGAGTTTGCTTCATCAGCTCCATTGAGCCAGTGCCCTTAAGAAATCTTTTATCCGTAAGGATAATAATGTAAACACATTCGTAAGTTGCTAATTTGTTTTTGGGAAGTACGAATAGCTTGACCACCAGTGGGTGTACAGACTCACGGGATGATACAAAAATAAACTTGTGAATATTCTTTGATATATCGAATCATTTATTTTAGGAATTCTTATAATGTTTGAATAGAAATAAAACAATCAAAATACAAATTCTGATATCAAACAATTAAAGAATAAATTTATAAAAAATATTGAAAATTGGGAAGTGTCCCGTCAATCTATGTACCCACTAGTGGACCTTTCAGATTCTCCCACAATCTCTCCTGCTTGAAATTGGAAGATCTAGTGCTTGGTGTTTGATTCGAAAGATGATTTTAATGACCGATTTCACTGCTGAAGGTTATCGGTTCTACTTCATCGTCGAACATACACCAGAGGGGAAAGCAATGCATCACTCTTTAGAGGAGAAGTTATAACTCTTTAAGTGTAGGTTAGATCACAATGTGGAGCGGTTCAGTGATAAAAGCCACGGAGATCACTTGTATGGAATGGGATCACAAAACATAAAATAAGCTAAGAAGTAGATAAAAGTACAGCAGACTTAATATTCATCGAATAAAACTGTCAGAAATATTTATCGCCGACGCTCCTGAATCAAGAGAGAAGATCCATCCTACTGATCGTCTTTCAAACCCACCATTGCCAAGGAGTCCTTCCAAAGTCGAGCCTCAGCCTCAGGGTCGTAAGCATGCCCTGCAAACCCTGCACCTATAACCTCGCGATTGTCATTCCCACGGGTTTTTTTGCGCACTCCGCAAGATATTCTCCGCCCTTACTCTCCCATTCTTTTCCAATGGCGGCCCACACTGTTGTTGCAGCGCTCTGCTCTGGCGTTTTCATTATTTTGTATGCACTCTTATCCTTTTTCAAATTTTCTACCATTGCAGGGTCCATATACAGCATGAGCCCCATTGAGGCAATTACTCCCGGATGAAGACTTGTGGCGTGAAGTCCTCGGGTTACGTAGCGCCGTTCGATTTCATTGGCCATGTAGATGTTGGCGGGTTTGGCTTGCCCATATGCAGCTCATTCATTGTAATCAGTCTTCTCGAAATTGTAGTTGCCTGATTCGCTGATCGATGCTACGTGATGGGCAGAAGAAGCGACAACAACGACTCGAGACGAGAGTTCAGGGCTGGCGCTGGCGAGGAGAGCTGGCTTCAGAAGCTCGAATAGGAGGAAATGAGATAAATGATCGACTCCAAATTGCTTTTCAAAGCCATCTTCCGTGAGCTCCAGCTTAGGCAGAGCCATAATACCGGCGTTTTTAATAAGGATGTTGACTTGATTGTTCGCCTTCTGAAGAATCTCTTTTGCGGCGGCACGTACGCTGCTGAATGAATTGTTGTCCATCTTGACCAGTTCAGCGCGTCCTGGTGCGAGGATTCCCTCCAAAGCGGTCTTCGCTTTGTTCAAATCTCGTGCGGTCAATAACAGTCTTGCGCCAGTCAAAGACAGAGCACGTGCTGTCTCGATACCTATCCCAGAAGAAGTGCCTGTGATAACAATAACTTTCCCAGCTAGCTTGCCCTCCGCACCTTCGTCCTTGACAATTTTAATGGCTGTTGGACGAGCATCCCCAGGTCTATTGGGGTTCAGGTGAACGTCTGCGTATCGAGCCATTGTGATTGAGAGAGTGTGTATATTTGGATCTGGTATTTGAAATTTGGTAGTGATGGAGGAAATGTGAATTCCAATTTGAGGGGCATAGGAGAACCATTTATACTTCTTTTCGTTACTTGAACCCTCAATGCTGGATCTTCGGCCGGGGAAACTTATCTACTGGACGGCTGTAAAAATACATAATTTACCTTTGGCATTATAAATCAGCAGGAAAGGGACTTTTCTTACAAATGAGTAGTCATAGCTGGACTTTCTGCCTTCTCTGTCTTCAGCTATACTAGTGCTACTACTTGCTTCGCGACCCATTTCATGCATAATCCAACATCTCGGCGTGGTGCGGAAACAAAAAATACTGATAAATCTCGTCTATTACGAGACAAAAGAACTATTGTATCCTGGAACAGGGCTATGCTCTTGTCACGAAGCTTAAACTGACTGCAACGCAAGCCGGACATTCGGAGCCTACGGTGCTGAGCTGTACCGTTGACATTTCGAAAGAAGAAAGCGTTCAAGCAATGTATAAAATCGTATCAGAAAGGTTTGATGGACGTCTGGATGTCGTCATCAACAATGCAGCTCATATGGAACCATACAAGCCTTTACTCGATTCAGATCCAGATGTTCACTGGCGAACTTGGGAGGTCAACATTCACGGAATCCTAAACATTGCTCGTGCTTTCCTTCCTATGCAGCTTTTGGCTCGTGCAAACAACAACGGTTTATGCACGATGATCAATGTATCCTCTTCAGGTGCATTGAGCGCTCGTCCTGGAAGTGTAAGTTATCGAAGCTCAAAGTTTGCAATCTTGAGGTTAACCGAGTCTTTACAATTGGAATACGGCGATCAAGGAATTCTGACTTATTGTGTTAATCCGGGTGCTATCAAGACAAAGATTACTGTGACCGCTCCTGAGGAGGTGCGGAACCGATTTCCTGACCGTCCAGAGATAGCTGGGGATACAATTGCATGGTTGGCTGCTGAGCGCAAAGAGTGGCTTGGTGGACGATACGTGAGCTGTCCATGGGATATGGAAGAACTTATGAAGAAGAAAGATGAGATTATCGAGAAGGATCTGCTTAAAATGAGGATGGCATTCTGAGTTGAGATCTTATATGGCTGCGTTGAATCATGGCTGACTACACCAGATTTAGCCACATCCATGTAAGTTCTTCGACGATTTTACATGATGAATCTCCGCGATCATGATATGGTTGGCTCAGTAGGATTATTTACTTACGATGTTCTTTGCCGACTAGGTGTCTAACTGGGTAGTAAACTGTAGAACAAAACCAATTTCCCATTTTATTTTATCTTCACTGCTTCCTGGCAGAACGATTGGAACACGTGCTTAATTACCGAGGCCGATAACGCGCATTTGGCAAAACCCCCAAAAATAGATTTCTGCCTAATACAAAAAAGATTTCTATAATTTGTATAGTGTGGCTATAGAAATTTTGGAAAGAAAAATTGTATTATATAGAACTATATAGAGTATAATTTTATTATAAAAACTATTATATCATTCAAAAGCTTTTATTATTAATATTATTATTATAATTTTAAAATTCATTTTAGAATTTCTTTTAAAAAGTATACTAATATTTGGATTTTATTATATAATCTTTTTTGAATAATTTTCTTTTTATACACAGATTATTGAATAATAAGCGAAAGAATATCGATAAAGATTTTTTATCTATACTTATCTTGCTTATTTCTAATCAAAAGTTGTCAAGGTACGGGTAAAGACTTATATTGTACCATAAGGGTAGAAGAGCTATGGAAGAGTGAGGCCCTACTTATAAGAAGTAGGGCACGCTAGTGGTCTATGCCTGAGGCACGAAGGCAACTACAGAACATGTAGTTGGCGCCGTGACA
>PQXH01000221.1:0-66685 GCA_004786125.1 Botrytis tulipae
TTCCCATTTCCCATTTCCCATTTCCCATTTCCCATTTCCCATTTCCCATTTCCCAATTCCCATTTCCCATCACCCTCAGTTTTACTACGGTGTTAATTACTTACTTACTCACTTACTTACTTACTTACCTACTCACTAACTTACTTACCTACCTAGGTACTTACTTACTCACTACTAAATAAATGAATAACGTAATATAAGCAAGCAACCCTATATACTCAAACCATATAATCCATTAAGATCACCATCAAGATCACCATCACCATCACGATACCATCACGAGCACACCATATAAACGAGGAAAAAAAGAGAAAAGGAAGAATAATTTCTCATAAACTTCGTATTCATGATCAACTAGCCGAGTCTAGTCTACCTCATCTCATCCAGTCAAATCTATTACTCAGAAGTGAGTGAGTGTATAGAAAAGAATGAAAAAAAGCAAGCTATAGACTCTACCTCTCTGTGTATGTCTATCTACGTCTGGTCTTATACTATTTCTGTATATCCTCCACTGAACCATCGTGTATGTATCAATGTATCTATTCCCCCCATCATCATTATCATTATCAACTCTTTCTAATCAAGTCGGTGCATCTATCCCAACTCTACTTGATCCGAAATCATCATCTCAAGCCAACCACTCCGCTGCATTCTCCAAACACTCCCCAATAATCCCAACCCATTTCTCCGCATTCTCATAATCCTCCGAATCAATACTTTCTACCAAACCTGGGAAAACTGCACCCGCATAACCAGTCCATAATCCTGGTGCAAACACAACATGCTTAAACCATGATCTACCATCCAAACCTTCTTGGTATAAGAATTTTCTCTCGAGATACTTGTATTTTTCATTGACAGTTCGAATTTGGTTGTAAAGTTTGACCTTGGATACTATTTTCCACCATGGAATATCTTGACCTACTTGTTCAGCAAGAATGGCGGCGGTAGAATCATGACGAATCGCTGCATCTTTTAATGCGGTAGCACGATTGTGAAGACCTTTGAAGGAAAGTTTAAGGGCGTTGATGTCACCCTTGGTTTCGATACTGGTAGGACGGAAACGAGCTTCTTCATCTTGTTCTTCAGTAGAAGATCCAATCATGATTGAGTCCAATTTGGCTTCGGTTTTGCTGATATATCCTTGTAATGCATTGGCGTAATCAGTGGCATTAAAAGAAATGACCGGTGATTCAACCATCTTGGCTGTGTAAAGAGCCCAAATCTTGGACATTGCTTCATGGTAATGAAATCCAGGATCTCCATAGGTATCCATCCAATAGAATGAATCATAATTGGAATGATAATGAAAGACAGCCTTTTCACCACCTTCATGATTAACATCTGGTCCAAATCCAAGATCAATCGATGGAATACCAGCATAATCTTGAAAAGCGGTAAAGTCACTACCACTTCCCATAGTACTAATGAGTCCATTCCAAAGGTCACCGACAGTCTGTCCTGGAACTGTTTGATTGGGTGATTGAACTAAGCTTAAGATTTCACCCAAAGCTTTATTGTGAAGAGGACTTGCCGATGCCGAAAATTTAGGCCCACTAGTACCAACGTCACAATTGATGTAGGCAATATTAGCATTGTTGAGCCAAGGTAGATATTCTTCAACCCATTCTGTTGAACCAACCAAACCATATTCTTCACCATCCCAACTGGCAAATACAATGGTACGTAATGGTTTCCATCCTTTCGAAACAGCAACACCAAAACTTCGAACAACTTCATTGAGAGCTGCAGAACCACTATTTGGATCACCGGCACCACCAACAATCCATGCATCATGATGATTTCCGATGACAATAACTTCATCTGACAAGGTTCCATTAATGACACCAATCAAATTCCAGATAGGCGTTGTGACGTATTCAACATCATTGACAAGGTTAAGAACGAGATTATCTGGTGAGGGACCAATGTTGTATTCTACTCCTTTGTATGCCAAGCCAAGATTTCGATCCCACCATTTATTTAAATCTTTTGGTGCGGGTCCAATACCATTTAGAGACTTGAGGATAGGTAAAGCGTCGACGTAAGAAATTGGAAGGGAAGGGATTGAAGGAATTTTGCCATCGACAGGTTGACGTGGAACCCCAGGTTTCGAAGGATATCCAATTGTGGTTCTATCGATAATTAGTTCTCTGTTACAAATTTTTGAAAAGATTATGGCTTACGGATCTCCAGGTGCGATACTAAGGAATTGAGCGCTTCCTCTTTGAACACTACTTGGGTTTCTAGCTGGTCCATCTGGGTACGCAATAGCTCCGTTTTCCTCAGTATTGGATCCATCATCACCAGGATCGCTGAAAAGAATAGTTCCAACCATCCCCAATTCTTGTGCACGTTTGATCTTGAGTCCACGGAAGATACCACCATATCTTGCAATAGCAATTTTGCCTTCCAGACTAACATTGAGTCGTACTAGATCTTCGAAATCTCCATATGTACCATAATTGACGTAGACGTATGGTGCGGTAACATTTCCGTATGCAGAGTATCCATGGAAAGTTGGGATTCTGGTGTCCAAACCAGTAGTTTCGTCCTCTTCAAGAATATCTTCTTCCAAGCTAGCTTCGAATTTGATCTTCAATTCTTCGACCTTGGAATCCTTGCCCTTTGTCTTTTCGTACAAGGCAAGTCGATGACCACGAGGATAATTGAGATAAACATCATATGCGACGACTTCCGATTCAATGCCAAATTCTTGCCATCTTTCTTGAGTCCAAGTAACCTGACTTAAATTTGTTCCAGCTACATGTGGACCGGATGTATAATATTTACTCCATTCTCTTGCTTTTTCGGCCTTTGGCGTATCGAGCAATATTTGCTGGAGTTCTTCGTAAGTGATGGCAGATGATTCTCCGTGATGTTTATCGTGATGCCAATGTTTGTGGTGTCGAGGAAAGAAAGACAGAGGGAGGAGGAAGAGGACGACGGCGACAATCAAACAACAAGTTGCTGCGATGGTGAAGAATCGACGAATGGTATTATGTTGATATCGTTGTCGAGGTTGGCCAACAATGACCGTGGCGATTAATGGAGTACGTTCATTATTCTCCATTTTCTTTTCATCTAGGATTCTACCCATGATGAAGGTTAGTGGGAAGTGAGAGTGAGAGTGAGAGTGAGAGTGAGAGTGAGAGTGTGAAGCGTGAAGAAAGATATCATCAATCAAAACATTTCCCGATGAAGAGGTGGTTCTGACGAGAAAGTAAGTACCTATTGCGTTATTTGAAAGTCCACCAAGCTCTCGGGCAATTATATCATCCACGGAGCGAATTATGCGGAGAGGGCGGGAGGGAGGGTTGTATGCAGGAGCTAGTACCTAGATGGTAGGTATTCACTTCCCATAGGCTAAAGAAGAGCTTCCTGATATGTGACGACGATGATTGCTTGGACGGGAGTAGGAACTGATAAGACATAAAAAGCGGAGAAATGTACCTCCGAAGATCAACCTATCAGAGGGTATCAGAGCGGAAGAGAAGAATGGTATAATTCATAACTCCCGGGTCTATCTAATAATCAAAGAGTGGGATTAGAGATTGATTGTTTGGAGTGAAGAGTGAAGTTGTACTCGTACATGAATCTTTGTACTCTCTCTCCAATATCAATGAAGAGATGACTAAGAGATAATACTGACATAATAAAGAGATATAATTACTTAATACACTTTCATTTAATGCTTTCAAGTAAAGACATGATGATAATCACATATATATTTAATTTACGCCTGCATGGGTCAGAAGTCTGATTCAAGTGATGGACGCCATATGGCGTTAATAAGGCTGACCAACCAATGATATCTAGGTACTTGGGTAGGTGGGTGTGCTTCCTGCAGACAGTAATACAATCTATCGTCCCAACCACATGTGGGACAAATAACGATGATTGAGGCAAAAAGAAAAGAAATGAAATGTAAAGCACGTGATTGAACCGATAATCGGCGTAGGAATCCTGACACTTTTTCTTCTCCAATCAAATGTATCAATTCTTCATCATTTGCTCAATTGACCAATGAACACCTCTACATTTTCTCCATTTCAATCTATTTGTCCGCATTGGGATAATTAGCCATGGTAAATCGTATTAAATCCGTATTAAATCCATAAAAGACGGGGATTTAGTCCTCACACTAATCGCAAATCGGATAAGCGGCATTACGAGGAACTGCAGCATTGATATATCATTTGCCCCACCCCCCCACCACTTCTACCTGATTTAGCTCTTTTTTCTTTGCTCAAAGCATGACTTCTCTTACAAATCATCACTTATATACCTTCAGCTGTCTCTTGCTGCTCTCTTCTTATATTCTCAACATCATGATGTATTGAATCTGTCGTTTTCTTAGCTATCTACACTCTTCCACACTCTTGTACAGTTTGAAACCAACATCACGCATCCAAAATCATTCCGCGATCTTGTGTTTTCTATGCTTGCGGCGGAAAAAAGACGGTAGATCCGAGAAGGCTGAGAAAGTTATCTTACCGCCATCAATATGGTCAAGAGAAAGAGTACAGGTCCAGCAAAACTGCCTGTGGCCCAACTTACAATTCTTGGTGAGTTCCCAATGTGTCTCGTTATGTTTACATATGTCCAGCAGATCTTCAAATCGTTGATAGTTTCTTCGTTGTGATGATGAAAATCATGGTCATGGTTTATCACGGGAGGCCGGTTAATGCAAATGCAATATACCCCGCCATACAATGTAACATTGTCACCCAAAAGTTCCTCTCTTTACGAAGATCATGCATACATACATATCTTTTACCTAGTTACATCCTTCTTGAGAAGAATCAATTGAATATCTCTCTACATGGTCACTATTTCTCCTCCCTGCGAATGTGATTGGAATCGATTTTGAGGATGTGATGGAAATTTCTTACGACTGTGATTCTTCAGACCAAGCTCAGTCAGATGTATCATTCCGTCTATACAACTACCATCACAGTGTAGACCGTTCAGTCGACAGTTCAATAGACGATTCTCGATTCGAAAATCCATTTATAGGTTAAATTCTCATACTAATTTGATTAGCAATATGTAGATTCGCAGAACCAGTCGCCTTGACTTCAGTCTTTCCATATCTAGTGAGTTGCGAGGAAATCCACCAAAAAGTCATGTGACTAACCTCATGACTAGCCTGAAATGATTGAAAGTTTTGGAGTTGAACAGAGAGATGTAGCAAAATGGGCAGGTATTGCATCTGCTGTTTTCTCATTAGCTCAGTGTATGACAGCTATCATGTGGGGACGGGCTTCAGATACATTTGGTCGTAAACCTACAATCTTGGTGGGATTAACCTGTACAATGATATTAAATATCATATGGGGCATGTCAGTAACTTTACCTATGGCTATCATTGCTAGAGCACTTCAAGGAGCTTTTAATGGAAATGGTTTGTCCTTCCGCTCGGATCAGAATTCGCATGAGCTAATAACAAATAGTGGGAATTATCCGAACAATGGTAGCAGAAATGGTCCCTGAAAAAGAGTTACAACCAAGAGCATTTTCCATCATGCCATTAGTATGGAGTCTTGGTTCTATATTTGGTCCATCTTTCGGAGGATTCTTTGCTAGACCAGCCCAAAACTTTCCAGGACTTTTCGGAAATAATAGATTTTTCCTCAATTTTCCTTTTGCATTACCAAATATTATCGCCAGTTTCCTATTCATGATTGGAATCACGACTGGATTTTTTTTCCTCAGGGTATGCTTCACGAATCAATTCCTAACATTTCCACTAACGAGTGCCAGGAAACTCTAGAATCCAAACGTAATAAGAAAGACTGGGGGGTAGAAGTAGGAAAGAAATTAGTTACTTCTTCAAAAGTGCTCTGTTGTAAGCCTCGACCAAGACACCACACCCCTGGACATCCAGCCTATGATGAATCATCAGCATCACTTCTCAGGCCTACATCTTCTGGGTCAGATACCGCTGAATCTTTTGGTGATAACTTTGAATCTTCCAAATCGAAAGCTCCAGTTACCCGCCCAAGTCTTCGAGAGGTATTCACACGTCAATCAGTCATTAATCTCATTGCCTATACTTTTCTCGCCCTTCATTCCGTCTCTTATGATCAAATCCTTTCAGTTTTCATGCATCATCCTCGTCAAATCCACGATCCATCAAACACTCAATTGCCATTCAAATTCTCCGGTGGTTTTGGTCTCCATTCCGGCAGAATCGGTACAATTTTTACCCTCTACGGTGTCGTGGGTGGCTTCATTCAATTCGTCATTTTTCCACCCGCAGCTCGTAAATTTGGCGTATTGAATTGCTTCAAAGTTTGCGCTGTAACTTTCCCAATAATTTGTTTCGTTACTCCATATACAGCACTCATCGAATCGTCAACTTGGCAACAAATCATTATTTTCTCAATCTTGATTGTTAAATCCTTTGCTGTCATCTTCGCTTTTCCTTGTTGTGTCATTCTTCTCACAAATTCGGCAGTTAGTCTTCGTATCTTAGGTACATTGAACGGCTTTGCAGTATCTATTTCTGCAGTTGGAAGAGCAATTGGGCCAGCCATGTCTGGAGCTGCTTTCACTTGGGGATTGAAAGAGGGTTATATTATTACTCCTTACTTCTTGCTCGGAACCATCGCAGCGATTGGCGCAATTCCCATTTGGTACCTAGAAGAAATGGAAGGATTTAGCAAGAGTGGTACAAGCGATGACGAAAGCGAGGAAGAACCACTCCTCGCACCTGATGATGAGGAAACCGCAATTCTAGGAGGCGATGAAAGAATCAGAAGAGATCCAAATGAAGAAGCACTAGATGTTGTTGATGGTGCACCACTTTCTAAAGCTATAAGTAAACGGAGACAATCGAGCGTTAGTAAAATTGATAGATTGGAGGAAAATATGAGTAGTCCGATTGGAATGATAGGAGGAAGTGTGGGACCTGGAGGAGGAAGAAGATTGAGTAATGGACTTGCAGTTAGTAATTTGGGACAGGGAACAGGAGGAACGAGTTTTAGTTGAGAGAGAGGGTTTATGATAGGGAAGAACAATTGGGGGTGAGGGATACTCACCATGTAGAGATCTTCGTGAATATGAAACCTGGATTCGGTGGAAGGCTTGGGTCGGAAATGAAAATGAAAATGGAAATGAACGACGGAAAATGTATACGACATTCATGGGAAATGGTTTGAGAGGATAAATGATGACATGATAATGAGTGGGATATGGAAAAGTCAGGTGATAGGAAGGCAGGGTAAAAAATATATATTTAGGTATCTCATATATATATAAATTTCCACTTAAAGTCCTCTTTCACAATAATGGACTTTTAACAATCAACTAACCAATCAATCTTCCGTCGCACACACGTAGCTATAAAGCAGAGCATTGCATGTGTTGTAAGTAAGTAAGCATATTTTATATATACTAGGTATTCATAAAGAATCCAATTCCCGAAAAACCTACTCGGATAGCTGGAGAGCATTAAATGTATTTTGGCGTTTGTTATTCATTCGTGCAGTGCAGTGTAGTGTAGTGTAGTGTAGTGTAGTGTAGTATAGTGTAGTATAGTATAGTGTAATATGATTTATTTTTTAATAGTAATGGTAATAGTAATTATAATTATAATTATATTACTATACATAGCGCCTTTTTGATGTGGAGAGAGATTTATTGATTTATTAATTTATTGATTTTTCTTGCTTCTTTTTTGTGGGTTTGTGGGGAGGTGGGGAGGTAGGTTTGTGAGGAGGTAATTGTATTTTGTTGTGTTGTATTTTATTGTGTTGTGTTGTGTTGTGTTGTGTTATGAGAAGGGGTTTTAATCTTTAGATTTGATCTTTGGATTTGATCTTTGATTCTGGAGTTTGTGGTGATTTTGGAATTGGAGTTGCTATTGCTGTTGTGCCTCTTCTGAGATATGAGGAGAGAGGGATTGGTAGATAGTAGAAGGGAATTGCTAGATAGTAGAAAGGGATTGGTAGGGGTTTGTAGAGATAGTATTTGTAAGTTTTTGAGAAGGAGGTGGTGGCTTTGTTAGATGGGTGATGAGTGTTGGGTGAGGTTGACGAGTGAGGGTTTGTTAGAGTAGTTGGATTGTTTTTTTTTGAGAAGGTTGGAGGAGGTGGTCGGTTGGTTGTGGTATGGACTGTGAACTTTGAATTACTGTGTAATGGTAGTGTGATGCTGGTAGTGTGATAGTAGCTTGATGTTGGTAATTGGAGCTGACTGTGTGGATTTTTATAAGCCAGGGAGGGGATGTTGGTACTGGGCTGTGTTTAATCTTCGTCTATGTTTTACCACCTAGTCGTTCCGTGATATTCACTGTTAGTATCAACTTGATTGGCAAGCGTAAACTATTCTAGTTTATTATGGTTATAATCGTTCCTGATCATTATTATCCATAGAAAGCTAGTACTTATAGAGAGAAAAGCTAGCGTCTCGCTAGCTAATGCAGTGTTTTCTCTGATTATGTCATCGATATTCCGATACTTACTTATTACGAGGTATAACTAAGTTGGTGTGCATTTCTATTTGTATTTGTATGGTATAGTGATGGGAAAGACGGCGTTCAGCTAGTTTATGTGAATGGTTGAGAATACGCGGGACTGAGTTGTAGGTAGCACTCGCTTACGGTTGACTACTTCTTCATTCTTCGATGCTGGTTATATGGTACAGCTATGTAGGTATATATTTGTATTTGAACGGTGCGTTGAGACTTGAGGGGAGATACGGTCTCCAGATTTGTGAGAATATATGAGATTAGGAACCGTATTCTTCTTCGGTTTCCTATATGAACTTTAGGAGGAACTGGCTTCTAACTTCTTTTTTTCTTGTTGGCGTAGGATTATAATTTGACGGTGATATATCTCATCAATAAAGTTCAGAAATATATCTCAGAAATATTTCTCTCCATCAGAGCAACATCAAAGCCAAACAACAACCTCCATTCAATTGTTCTTCAGTATGAATTGCTGTGAAGAAGAGACACCAACATTCCTCAAGTTCCATGTCCGTCGACAACTTCCAGACATGCGCATCAAACTTTTCGGACACACAGAATTACAGGTCCGCTCAACCATTCTGAAGGAACATTCAGACTTTTTCTTCAAATTCCTTGATTCACCCGAAAAGATCGAGTCGGAAGATTCGGAATGGAAGTATGACTGGGTTAGTGAGGTAGAAGATGACGGAGAATGGCATCTTGTTGCTAAACAAAATACGGTACGTACTCCACTTATCTATTATCTGTAGAAGAAAAACAACTAACAGATCCCAGCAACCACGTCTCGCCGACAATGACCTCGGTGACGAAAATGCAGATATCCAGACCCGAGCATTCTGTTTCATCCTCAATGCGATGTACAGAGTGACAACTGCAATTCAGCCCAAAACATTAGAAGCCATCGTCAAAATGGCAGATTACTATCTCTGTCTGCCCATCGTCTCCTACCACATCTCCGCCTGCATGTGGACAAACAGCGATCTCTTCGTTCGCAGAATTAGCGAAGCTCCCGAGCACTTCATCGAGCTCGCCTACACCCTCCGCAACAAAACTCTCTTCCGCGAATGCGCCATCCACATCGCCTGACACATGAAATTCCAACAACGAGAGCCTCACGGTCTCATTCTCTACAATGGAACATTTCCCGGTGTTACGAATCCGAAGATCCTTGAAGTGCTGAAAATCATGCGTGAGCGTGTCACGGGCCAGCTTCTTCAAACACAGATGAACGTTTTGATTTCTTGTGCGGGCGATCCGGATTATCTCCAGATTTTGAGTACGCCGATTCCGGGGAATATCACAATTCCAGCGTATTATCGAGGATTGGCTCGGGATCATCGATTGCATGGTTTGATTGAACGTTTGATGGAAAATCATTTGGTGTTTAATGCGAATTCTCTGTTTGAGGCGGGAAGATTGGGCTCCGTGGGAGCGGATCATTTTTATTGTGGGACTTTGGATGATGAGGAGTTGCCTGTAAGTTACTTTTTTAACAGATCTTGAATTATTCTCGGTTTGAGAGCTTCGAATTTGCTGTTGACTGGGGAAGTTGTGATCCCATGCAAAGATCTTGATTCTTACAAAGGGCTGGCAGAGTTGATACATATACTAACTCTAATTTTTAGTGGGATTTAAATGAAACCGACGACCTTTCTCAGGTTTCCTCGCCTAGCCCGTCGAAAAAAAGAAGATTAGAATAAGAATTCAAAGGACTGGTAGATCATCAAAAGCTTGCACGAAGCCCATTGAGAAAGTAACCCATCGGGTGATGTTGAATATCGGAACACTAGCATTATAGATACTCAGTGATTACTGACTGAGAGCGGTATGGGGCAGATGAAAGGGAATGTTAGAATAAATTTAATTTGAACAGACTTAACAGACTCCCTTCTGTCTCTTCAAAATCCATTTTGCATCTGATAACAACCATTTCAACATCTCGATAATAATAGTAATTTAAGTCGCTTAGCAAAACGATAAAAAGCTCCAAATGTCTAACATACAATCAATTGATAGGTTATTCCATTCTCAACGACTTTTTTCTCCTCTGAGCCATTGAAATTTAATGTGACTAGCGAGGTTCTACTTGGAGTATTAAGAATGGACAGAATCGAGGAACCAACCGCACTCGAAGAAGTAGCACAACTTTTTTCTTCTCTGACTGATGCTACAGCCATGATTTCTGAATCGATAGAATAAGGAAAAGCAACTGAAATGACTTGATGAATGAACGCAATACCGGAAAATCATCAGAGAACTTCTATGAAAAGCTTTAAACCACTTAGGAGTATCTCACTGGAGATGGTGTTGTGTATATACAAGAGATCTTGGGAACTAACATATCTCTCGATAACGTTTGTGATATTGCAGAAATGCAGGAGTGAACTACACAGCAGGTATTTGAAGTAAAATCTGGTAGGAGTGAACAAAAAGACGTGTAATTTGGAGGCTATTTTCTTTTCACGTCATGGACTCGTAAGTAGTACATTGTTCATTTAACAGTTGATGAATTGCTCTAGAATAAGAAATTACCCTAAATGCACGAGTGTCTAGGTAGAATTTGGGTTGTGATCCCATATACTAGATAGGGTATCTGCAGAGTAAGGGAAGGTTTGATAGATTGTCTGCAAAGCAGACTACCTGCAATTTTCTGGAGAGAAGGAAGATAGTTTTTGCATAGCATGTGTAGCAGAAAAAGTTGGATTGAAAAACAGGGCAAGAAAGATATTTCAAAAATCTTTCAAGTCGTAGATACGTTGATCTTGCGTGTAGGATTATCATCTTTGACTACCTAGGTACCAAGATCTGATTTTAACTCGCAAAAATACTATGCATTAGACTTGTGTGTGTATCTTCGAAACTTCCTCGCTAGAAGTATCTCGAGCGGTGATGCGCTGTATATGTTGAATTGAAGCGCTGATAAAATGATTGCCCATGAACATCGAGTATTCCGCTACTTTCCCATCATCAAATCTCTGAACCTGACTTCGTCCTCAATAAACCCCCAAAGACCAATGTTGATAGGCTTAAGCTTCTGTAGTGCCAAGAAGTACATCCAAGTGTTCAATGATATTCAAACTGTCAGTTCTGAGTTTCTGACTTGTGCGGGGTAGCATTTAAAATGATCCAGATTATTTCCGGCCATTGATATGACCCAACGTCGTCTTTGCATTCCGTCTCTTTTGTCATTGATTTTAATTTCGGGTTCTTAAGATTGGAGATGAAAAAGGATGCACAAGCATTCCAGCAGATGTCGAGATTCCAATTGTAGAAAGTTGACAGCCAGACCATTATAAATGTGGCAAGATAATTCGTCGTAATATGCCAGGATTAAATTAATGATGCATTACAAGAGTCAGACAAATCGAGTGCCCATTGGAGTCATTGAAATCAATTTTTGATCATCGAAGTCGTTGTAAAGTAAAAGTGTTGGTAAGAAAACGCCAACAACAAGCGTGCGGGGTCGATGGGATTCGCGTCTATATAGTGTTCCTCTGACGTTTACAATATGAATCCAAAGTCATGGAGACGAACACGTAACTTAGTACCATAATTTTTCGGAAATTTTTCGGAAATTTGTACTCACCTAGTTGGACTCTAGTGAAAAAATTTATTCATTGGTTCGTCAACCGCTTACACGCTGGTGGCATAGGGTACTAATAGGGGGAGCTAAAGGTTTAGTAACTGTTTAAACTGCCGAGGAACACGTAACACGACATTGTGAGAAGTTTTGGGGATAGTGATAATTTTTTTAGAAGATGACTATAATTTATATTCTTAATAAGAGTAGCCTTTGATCCCCAAGTTCTTTTACATTTTCTGATTTTTTTTAAAATATAAGAGTAGCATAAATGCCGTTTTCCAATGCCGGATGATAGGCTCCGGATATTTAAAGCCACCAATTCGAAGTAATAACCTGAATATTAGGATGACTGTACGATTCTGAAGCTGAGTATAAGAATTCAATCTTGTCTCTTGTAAAATACGTTAGTATCTTCCTTTCTACTATTTCCATGACAAGCAACAAATACGTCAACGACAACATACTTATCTGTTTACAGATAAAATTTGAAATCCTACATCTGCTTGGTAAGAACTCCACAAATTTTCTGTTCGTGGCGATTTCTTACCACAAAGCAGCGTCGACTCGTATCCTCCCCGAGTTCAAAGTTGTTGTTCTCGTAGTCAAGGAAAGTCTTACCGAAACCGCCCCTCAGTGCCCATGGCTCTATCACATTCCGATTCCAATTCATACATTCCCCTTCGGGAGCTTCCCATATACAGAATCCCGAAAGGCTATCTTTTGATCGGCCGAGCACGACACCTTCAACGCCAACTTTCTGATTGATACTCTCGATTACGGCTAAGACGAAGGCGTCTTGTTGTGCGCGGTAACTCTCATAATAATTGTCCTGGTAATAGGCATCATATATAGAAGCTGTGTTAACACAATGGTTTTGGGGGTTCGGTAATTGGGTAATAACTCTTTTGACTCTTCGATAGGGGACGAAAGTGAAGAAGTTTTTGAGAAAGGTCCAATCGCCTCGATCGCTTTGGCAGAGGATAATGCGAGAGGTCCGTTCTCTTGTCCGGCTTAGATCGTGATAAAACTGCACATCTCGAATACTGTTGGCGTTGAGCAGATGTCGGACTAAATAGTGCAGAACAGTGCTTGTAGTCGGAGCCGATGGGTCACCAGAATATTTCGTCTTTTTGTGGATACACCCACTATCTACACATTAGCTCTTTCATCACCCCGTGGAGGATATTCATTGACTGACTGTAGAGTGAGCTCTAAGCCGGATTCAGCCAATTTTGAATCATTTAATTCCGACTCGCATGTGATATTTCGCGGTGCTTCGTTGACTGTCATGAGTCCCGTCATATCTTGAATTTCGTTGCATAGTTCGGATGTAGGGTTTCTCAGTTCAGCGCCGAGTTCATAACTGTTCAGTCTCTCAAATATAACCAAGGCGTGGGCGTAAGCTTGCCACTGGCCTCGAAGTGCTTTCAACAGATATGGACCCTGACCAGCCGAGCAGAAAGTGCTTCGACCGCAAAAAACAAAAACCATCTCCCTAAGCTCAGCCGGCAGTCTCTCGAGAATGCTGTCTTTGGGCTTGGAATTTGTTTCTCGTTGTTTGAGATCTGGTTCACTGATTATGTCCTTAGATATTGTTTCGAGATCTTTATATTCATCATCAGAGCAATCAGCGTTGGTAACTTGGCGTGTGCCTTCCATTCCAGGACTTTGGGAATTCTTATATTCGTGGAGATTCCTGTCTGGATATTGATTGCGCACCAGGCTATCCAGAAATGAGTCGTAGAGAGAGAGGCGTCGCATTGTTGAAAAATTGGGAGGATCGAAGTCTTGAATCATGATTGAGAACTGTGCTTGTTTTCTACAGATGAAAGAAAGGTGCGAGAGCACACATGTATTTATAGATTTTTGTGATACAGTAGATGAACCGTCTCAAAACTATCTCAACTATTTTACTTTAGAGATCTACTACACTCTAAAGTAGTGAGATCTACAACGCGGGGTTGAAAACATGAGTCAAGATTTCCAGAAGTAAATTGATGATTCTTCCAAACAGGTTCACACAAAGATCGTTAAAAGTAGCATGTTGATAAATCGATGGAGTTTGATGAATGAAATGTTGTGAAGGTGCGACGACTTGAGGAATGAAGCGGGGTGAGTGCATAGACGACGCTCGTGCTCATATAAATCAAGACGCAAGCCACTTTTCGAATGTGGCTTTGCGGTGGCTTACGTCCGCAAAAATGTCATCCAAATTCGCTAGGAAAAAATACCCGACTAGAATGACACTAGATTAACCATCTTCATTATGACAAGTGCAAGTATAAGTGCAATCAAACGAAATTTTTTGATGTCTGATGTGGTTCTATTAATCAACTAATACTTCGACTAAACAACAAAATTTTGCTAGACTACTTATAAATTCCGAACTAAACACGAGGAGAAGCTTAAATTAGATGATCGTCAATAAAAAATGACTGAACAGCGACTTAAATAGTTGATGGTAGATGCCACGCTGTTATTATAAGTAAATCAAACTTTCCTGCTACAAAATGGTGTCGCTCGTTCGTTCAAATTCTTGAGGTGTCAAATTTAGCTAGCATTAACCGTAGGCATTCAATCAAGGCATCATTGAGATGAGTAAATGAGATCCTGATTATCGTCTAAGAAAAAATCTTTACGTGGAAATTTAGAGAGTATTAATTCTCGACAGAACCCAGATAATTTGAAGTTATTTACTAGGAATACAATCTCTAATCGAATTCTCATCGCCACCCAGTCTCAAAGCCTTGGTCAGTCATGATTGAACAGCTAGCATGTCACCTTCAACTCCTATGCCATAGTGCCTCCATTTCCAGTCGTCCGAGAGATCATTCTCCATCCCCACAATCAACCATCAATATGCCATTAGTTCTCCCAAGAATTCGAGCTTCCGGTGTCCTCTCGCTTGCCCCTCGCCTTCTTCGCCTTGACTCCCCCGCGATGATTCTTTCTCTTCGACTTTCCGGTAGCTTGATCAGTTCCCTGCCTGAATCTCTGTCTCGACTTTTCTGAAGCTCCATGGCTCTTCCAGTCCTCGATAACCTCTTTAAATCCCTTATAAGTTTGATGAAGGGCTAAGATAAAGAGCCAGATAGTAATCGGCCCAACGAGGACAAGGTATTGCGGGGTGTATTTCATGCAGCATGACAGATTTTTGAATATAATCGCCATGTATGCGCTACAGCCTACTAGATGATAACCCATGTCTCGAACAGCGACAGTGGTGCAGGATTGGATTCCTGATGAGGACATGTTTTTGAATGCTAGGATCTTTCGAAGACAGTTCATGTTTCTGGTTGATTGTATGAGAAGAAGAGTTGTGGGTTGTGAGTTATCTTTTTGAAAGTTCAATGAGATTCTGAGATGAAGAATCACTTGGTAGGTGGTTGAAAAGTTATATACTTATTCGTCGTCGAGGTGCGGTTGAGGAGTACGGTCAAGACTCTTGATGTGAGTTAAGCGAGGTTTCAGGGGCCGTAATTTACGACCACGTACAGAAGATAGAGACTCCACACAGTCAATTCGTGACAGTAGTACTGCTATCATTCATTTTGGATTTCAAGAACTTTTCGCTTTCAAAATTTTACACCAAGTCAACGAAAGCCTTGAAGGACTTGAACTCAGGTGTTCGGGCTGCAGTATACACATACGGCCTTAGTGGTCCGTATCGTGGCCAAAGCATGATTGCCATCACGATATAGGTTACACTGATGAAGTTTGGATTGAATTAGTCCATTTGTATCGTAGGAGCAGCTGTGGATGTTTCAATGAGCACGATCATGGTGATGATTATTCATAAAATCTTCACACCAATGATTAAACATCTCAACCACTTGCTGATATACAATATGCAGAACAACTCAGAAGTAAACCGTCACGAATATCAGACAGGAGTTCCTGTAGGGCCACTGAAGTTCAACGTGCCAAGATATGACACTGTTACATCTTCTGTTTCTGTGGGCTTTCCAATCGATGTAATTAGCGAAGAACTTTACTATCTTTGAGATGAGAGGGTAAAATAGTGCCCAGATGAAATCATGCACAAAGCGTCTCCAGTACCGAAGAACTAATGTGTTTTTGAGTTGGGTCGTCTTGCTTAATGCGATGATTCTGAGATCTCATCTGGTGTTGCCAGTAACTAAGTATTCTGGACCTCGGGTTCTAGGACCATTGAGTTCTCTTCTGACTATGTAACCAGGAATTTTGCTATACTACCACGAGTCAGTGAGTAGGTTTGGAAATATTTCGAAAATGGTGCATTACATTGGACTGATGGCTGAGATGGCCGAAAAACGGCAGAGGTGGAAGTATCAGAGGTTCAAATCTATGCTTGTGTACTACTCTTCGATTCTGGTTGTCACTTTCCGACGGAAACGATCAAGAGCTCTTTTGTCTCAACCTTTGGTCTATCTGAGAAACATTCAGGGTCAAGTAAAAACTGCGTCTGATTGTGTGTCATTGACAAGCTCATGTTCTCGATGATAGAACTTGTATGGCTCATATCAAGTGGACGTCTGGTACTTTGTATTGAAACCCGAGTGCATATTTCGTGGGATGAGTACTCTGTGGTAACCCAAAACTTGGACTATGTCTAGATAACGGTAAATAAGCAAGATAGGATGTTGAAGATGCTGAAAGGTTAGTCATGCTTTCCAAGCAACCTATCTTTCTAGGCGCAAAAAGGGTCCATACAGTCAACCATAGCAGCTTTTTTGGAGTGAAGTTATGCCTCGTTGACGCGTCAGTTCAACAACAAATGATTATGATTGAAGAGGGCATATCATTGGCGAAGCAGGTCTAGTCTGGTCATTGGCTGTCCAATTATTTGCTTCACTTCGCGCGCAGTGTTTTCCAGCAACCGACTATCTCAAAGTGAGAACTGAGAGGTTAAGACTGAGGTATTTCATAGCCATATTCTTGATTGAAGTTTGATCTTTCAAATACCAATAATCTAGGATGTGGGTATTAACACCCTTCAAGTTGCGCAAAACCAAAGTTATTCTTAGGCACTGGAGAGCATCCTGATGGAAGGCTCTTACAAAATTGAAGAATCGCAGGAAATTTCTTGAGTGCCATAACTCATACCTTTTGAGTCTCGACACAATAAGTGGTCTAATTCTCGTACTGAGACATGTATCTGCGGGACTCAGGACTCTCTCTCAATGTATTCCTTAGTCAGAAGAATCGTTGGGTTAATATTCACTTTCGAGGACGACTAGCCAACCTCAACAAAAAAACGGGATCACGAGATTGCATGCTCATTTAACTTATTTATATTCACTCAAAGATGGCGCAGTCTTGAAAATTTGAATCTCGCTAAGATCACGCACATTTTTAAATATTCCTTATTTAAGGATTTCCTCTTGTCGGTACGGTTCAGTTTTCTCCATCTTTCTTACAATCACAAACTTTGCGAAGTTTGAAGTCTTGTATATCTACATTCTTTCCATTCAAGTCGCTAGTTGAAATATCTCCCACATTTCAAAGACAAGTAAGTCAACGTTCCAACTTGCATTCGCCATTCCTAAATCATTCAATGCTTTTTGGACCACAGCTGATATGTATATTCACAGGATGCGGATCGCGATGATCGAATTGACCCTGATATACCACCGGTAAGATTCTATCCTCACACACTGTCTCGATCCTTCCCGTCTGCCGGCCTGTCTCAATCACACATGGTTTCAAGTGAGGTGGAATCACAGTCACCGATCGAATTCGCAGCAATACACCGAGGACATAAGCAATATTTCTCTAGGTTCCTCGGGACCTTTAACCTGCGTACACGGTGCCAGGGGAAGCTTCTCCTTGGAGGATTGTGTGTTTTCAGCTATCATGTTGTGTGCAAAAGTCTATCCTGGTGTGGAGACCAGATCTGTAATGGGTCTAGGTGGTGGCTGATTTCCTGGTCTGTGTGGCTTTCGGGTCGCCGGGGATGGAGGTACCATTGGGATTCACGACTTCCCTTCGCACTGTCGCATGGCGAGCGCCAGATTAATTTCCGGGAAGATTTTTGCGAGATGCTGGGCGGGGAATTTTTCGTTTCAGTGTGAGATCTTACTCAGCATGGCACATCCGCTGACTTGAGGTTCAGGAACGTTGGATCAGTAGAAAAGAGCTTCTCAAATGGAGATCAGGCACACATGAGAACCAGTCACTCAGTTATGGAAAGAAATTGTAAGTTGTCGTCTTTGTCTCATATTCGCTGCATAACAATATATCTGACTTTGCAAAATACAGAGATGCAACTGAGCAAATCAGAGTCATGCAGAAGCAGCACGACCTCAATATTAGTGAAGTGGGTTTCAAGCATGATATGCAAGATAGAACTCGTCGCCTTGATCTTTCAACTCAAGTCAAGGCTCTGGACCGTCAGTTGGAACAAAGATTCCAGTTTGCTCTTCTCAATGCACAAATGGTACGTTCATCTGCCGCGTGTGATGTGGCAAATAGAAGAAGACTAACACTCAAATTCATCCAGATTATCTTATTGTTTTCCTGTTTCGTGACTTTCTTTTACATAATGTCGCTTTGCAAATCAGATTACTACTATACGCTGTTAGGTTTTATGTTGCTCATCGTTCTGGGTACATGCAAGGCTTACCATGACGGGCGGTTGCTACCAAGAATACCTACATAATTACAAGTTTACCTTCACACCTCTGCGAGAACATTTTGTGATTATCTATCTGCCATGTGAGAACTTCTTCAATCGAATAGTGAAACTTCTATCAATGTTCAATGAATCTACACCATGCCCAGTAATATATAATACAAAATTAGAGAATAAATCCTTTACTCGTCAATCCAGGTCCGAAACAAGGTTTTCTTTGAGGAAGCTCCATGATATTGCGCATCAAATCCAGCACAGCCGTTACGAAGATGGCATCAAAAAGAAAGAATCATACATTAGATTATATCAGTAGAAACTAAGTACAAATTGCGCGCGATAATGTATCAGCAATATCTAATCTACCGATCAAAATCACCTGTTTGACCCCCAAAAAGCATCGAATAACAAAAGAATGTCCAAGAAAAAATCTTCCCCGCTCACATTGAAGATGCTGCTGCAGGGTTCTCGCTGCACTTTCATTAGCACTTCGAACAATTACATCCCGCATCCCAAGCTACCAAGAATTGCCTGGAGAAGAGCGAAGAACAATGAATAACTATGATAATCTGAAAAGGAAAGCAAGACTGACTTATCTTACCCATGTTGTGAGTAACTAACGGTAGTTGTGATTCCAGTAATAGCCTTTTTCCCCCGATGTACCATGGTCAGGAGGCAAATCAGCAGTACCCTCGTGGCGACCCTCAAACCACTTCCCATCTTTACCACAGTCTGAAGCAGCGAATTTTTCTCTCCAATGATAACGCCTATCCTTGTGATGCTGGCACCAGTGGCACTGATCAGAGATTTTTTTGTTTCGACATTGTCCATTAGGAAAGTAGCCCTCTTGTTTGCTTCGCTGTCCCCTCTCTGCCTCGCAATACGAAAAGTCCCATGTTGATAACTGATCATGATGTGTTCCACATGCTCCAAAGAGGGCATTAGTACTTATCCGCTCCTTGAATCCCGGCAGACGACACTCCATGTCAAAATCCGCTGGCATCTCTTCTGTCGCACTACTGCTACCTCGAATGGTCTGCGGGCTTTCAACAGATGCGTGATAACGAAGGCATTCGGAATAGCCCTGCAATGGCTGTTGGGGAGGCATCGATGCTTTTGGACGAGAGCTGTAAGACTTCGATCTTTCTTTCGCCTTGTGTCTTCTCCGAGACTGCTCTTTTCTCGCATGTCTAGATGATGAGTTTCCTAGCTCTATTTCTGACCTACCCGAAGGAGGAGGTGAAAGTTGCATTGAGGTCGGAATCCTAGCCGGAAAATTATGCATGGAATCCGTATGCTCGTTGCCTCTATGCTTCGTATTGGATCGTTGACTTGGTGCTGAGAGCTGATACTTTCGACTGCCAGATTCTTGGACGCGTTGTGTGTCACTCAGAGGGTAAGAAGCTTCACGACTTCTTGATTCGGAAGTTGGATAGTGCTGCGATTGACTAGTCGTACCAAAATGCGAGCGAGCTGCAGGAATGTTGAAATCAGCTGGCGATCTTAGGCTCGTTGTGTTAGAGGTCTGCGTTGAAAGGTATGATGGTTGAGCAGCTGATCCTAGGAACGAGCTGATTGGGGGTAGACGGCTGTTATCTGTCGGACGTGATGATGGAGTAATGCTATCAGTCAGGTTCGAAGGAGGGAGCTTCGTAGTACTCCTATCTGGGCCATATTGGTATGTTTCTAAAAAAATGTTAGAGCTATCTATTCTTAAGTTGGAGCCTTGCTCAATACAACATCTGGAAGGTTTATATTGACCTTGAATGTCTCTATTTCTAGAGCTAGACTCTCGAGGCTGGCCTTCGCCATAACTCTGCCGTTGAGGTTGGCCATATTCATCGAGTTGGCCATAGCCACGGCTACCGCGTGTGAGACTATAATCGTTCAAGGACATAGTCAGTGAGTTGATATCTGGGATTTTGAGATCAACTGTGGAGATTTCTTAGGATTTTTTGGTGGATTGTTTGAAAAGGCAAGCGTAGTAGGAAAACCTTGGGAGATCAAGACGGGTATATGTCAAAATTGTGCGAGTCACTCATTCTAACGGGGTGAGTGTTTTCCATGGCCAAAATTTGTGAGTGACTGTCCATGCCATACTGGAGGCTTGAACTTGCTGCCATATGAGTGTTGGAGTGTGGGCAGAGTCAAATGAGAAGATATTATTTGAAATATTCATAGCTACCTAATTCTAGCAGCAAATCCCCGTGGATGCAAAAAATGAGAGAAATGATTCAACGACTCAAGTCATGACTCCTCAGAATGAACACTACTTGGCTAATATGAGTATTGGAAGACAAATCACTGATGAAATGTGAGATAACTACCTGAGTAAACTGCCGAATCTTGGGAGTCCTTCGAGAGGGAATTCATACCAGTGTCGATATTCTTTAGCAGCTCAATAAAATGGATTCTGATTCAGATCCGGGGTCAAAGTATTGAGAGTTTGCATTTCTCTTCTCTTCCTGACTTTTCTGACCTCTTAGAACGACCAAGTTCAAAGCCGTTGAAATGTTCTCAATATTGTACTCAAGATCATGATTATGGGATTCGAAATGGCTTATGATGCTTCACTGTAGGTTATGGGTACGCGACTTTGATAATGGTGTGATTTTCCTCAGATAAATTATGCATTCACTGTCCTAACAATGCAGAGTCATGTGTGATTGGATATGTAGTCTCCTAACCTCACGCACAAGATTCGTCATTCATACCTATCTGCATCGATTAGTACTGGATTCCGACTTTAATATATTCTCAATACCAGGACAGCTCACGAACTCATTTGGGCGCATGTAAAAAGTCCAATGCATTGATTAACTATTCCTCACATCCAGACCAAAAATAGATCAAGCAAGCTGTCTTGCAAACATTAAGCCCTTCGTCAAGACTCCTGGGTGGGAAGGGGAGAGTCTGATCCCTCCATCGACACCAACCTCAACGACAATGAACAACCCGAACAAGAACCAAACCTTCGAAACTTGGAACCCATCAATCACAGCACTCATCATGAGCTCCATCCTTAATCAGTATTTTCTTCACTGCTTGCGTTCCCAAGAAAAGATCCAACGAAAAGAAATAAATCAAGAAAAGTGTAATGAAGTAAAAGGAAAATAATCTTATCACAGCTTTGGAACCTCAATATCCCCTCATGCGGTGCAGTTTATCACGGATTCATAACGGTCAGGAAAGTCGGCAATCTCATTGGCGCATCTCGAAACCACAAATCCGATTCTCTGTCGCTATGAAGAATTTGATGTTGGCTGGTCGCTGGATTGTGTGATGGATAGAACAACAAGTGTACTGGACCTTGAGTTCATTGTCTATGATTTGATAAGTCGGAATGATGTTTTGTGCGAGCTTGAGTCTGGACTGAAGCTCCAGACATTTGTCTTCGAGAAGTTCCCTTGTCTCCTTTCGTCTTTCTTCTGTGGTCCGATGGTCGAAGAAGCGCCTGAAAGCCGGGGTCTGTTTTCGAGGTTTCTTTCGTGTCACGAGGCATTTGCAGTTCATTGCTCGACGGGGCTACTTTGTTGTCTGCTCCTCTAGGCCTCTTGTGTTTAGCAGGTCTGTTTTCTAAGGATTGACCCCAATCAGTGTACGCAGCGTCTATACGGCAAAAACATTCATCGCACATCGTTTTGGAGAGAGGGATCGCTTGGCCACATTCAGCTCCGCGTTCGGCTATCCGTTGTTTGCAATATTTGGAATCTGAGCTAGACATTTTGCTTCGATAAGAATGTTAGCATTATTCGTCATACTTTTGTTTCAAAATATGCCATCCTACCTAAAACAGATTGCAAGACGATAGGTCAATTTTTTAAAGGATTAAATAAAAGGAGAGGAATGAAAGGCAAGTGTTTTCTTTTAGATTGTGAGAAGATTTGTTTGTTGAGAAAGGTCTTCGAGAATTATCTTTTTGAGTTTCTGGGATGTTGAAGGGAGTAAAAGAAGAGGACTACATGCTACTCGAGTATTGATATGGTGTCAAGACTTGTGCGTATGACTGTATGTATACTCAAGCGATGAGTACTTGACTGATTTTGACTCAGGATAATTTGTAAAAAAGCAAAAGTCTAACAGCGTCATGAATTTCCAAATACAATGTTTCTTATTTAGTCACGAAGCCATAGAATTGATAGAATCGATCAATAATTTCGCATTTGTCATTGTCAAGGAGATTTGAACATTGTTCACATCATCACTTGTACAGGATCCATACTCTCAGGATTCGTACTGACTTTGTTTGCCGCACCATTGATACCTCTCAGTGCCTCCTAATGGACTCCAAGATACTATTTTCATTTTGCATGCTAGTATGTTTGCCATGATGAGAGTTGTCATGAACAAATTGTTCCGTTTCGAGTGAAAGTTTACTCAAAACTACATACCAAAATCATAGTACACATGCAAAGAGCGTAAATGTGGACTAATATAGTTTCATTTCTAAAGTCCAACGCAAATAAAACAGATAGCTCTTGTATTCCATGATGAACCTATCAACTACTTCCAAAAAGAGATGGAGAGCAATATCTCCAATCTAAATACCAATATATGTGACCAAAGAAATAGCAGAATAAGATCCCCGAGTTCCTAGCAATGTCTAAAAGTTTAGACTTGGAAAAACAAGTGCGAGATTCTACTCCTACGCTCGAAAGAAGACAACGATGAAAATTGAAAGAGAATTGCAAAACTATCAGTGTCTTGCGGCCAGATTAAACCCCTTATTCACTCAACCCCCCTCCAAAAAAACTTAAACAAATATCAAGAAATATCGACGCCAAACCATAAGATCTATCCCCGCAAGAAACACAAAATCGCTCCAAAACTATAAAAATCGTGTTCTAGCCTCTGCATTCTATCACTATAAATCTCTGAAAAGGACTATCGAGGGAAATATGTACCTACCAAGTGATTAATTCTGATTCCTTGGAAACAATTTAGGATACCCTTCAAGATATATGGTTCTTGGTAGGCCCGGCTCTGGAGGATTAACCCATGTTTGTTCTTGGGGTATGTTCCAATTTTTGTCATTTTGCGTGTCCTCACCGCAGTATTTATCTTCGATTGGAATTTCGCGGTAACACTGAAGTCGCATACTGGGAGGGTTGGAGTATCGTGGGTCTGAAGGAGAAAAGGTGCGCTTGATACGTTGTGGGCAATGTCCCTCGGTTATTGTACGCTTAGGTTATCGGCGCGGCTTTGAAGAGGGCTTCGTTACACGACGAGGCTTACGTGGTTTGTTAGCTTGTCGTTCTACTTGTTGTCTTTGATGACCTTCATTTGTGAGTTTAGAAGGTGGGAATTCAACTCTGCTTGATTGGGGATCAGAAGCTTGAAGTGCAGTTGAATGGACGTTCTGTTGTTGCGTTTGAATTTGCTCTTTGTATGAAGAAGCATAGAATGATGAGTCGGTCCAGCTTGTTTGAGGATATCCTGATTCGATTGCTGGCTGCTCAAATCCCTGTGGTTGAGCGCAACCAGTATGTGGAGTTGGACCCTTATCCCAATATTTCACATAATTAGAGGGATAATATTGATTGTAATGATACTCGCACATTCCTCTTGCTGGATCATCAACTGCACCGCCGCATTGTACGGTAGTTTCGGGTCCTGTTCTTATTGGTTCCATGCAAGCTTCTTGAGTAGTCTGTCCCCGGGAGTCTTCTGACGGCACAAAAATCGCTTCCTGGGTTGCCGAAAATGCGGCTGATGACGATGGCTGGACTCTAGATTGTGAATAGGAGGAGGTAATATGTTGTGCAGTCAGTCCACTCTCCCGGCAACATCTTCTACACATGGTTTCTTTGTCATCTTTAATAGATTTACCACATTTGCAATAAGAATTATGTGGGGATTCTATATGGTAAGAACTTGACCTCGATGACTTCGAAGACATTCTACTACATTCAAGAAGTTAGCTTTGCTGGAAGTACACAGGCGCAGAGGGCTCAGTAACCTACAAAATGAACAGGGCAATATAATAAGGATTTTCCCGGAAGTTTCGTGAAGATCCAATACACGAGGATCAATATCGTATGAGAACTAGTGGGAATGATAAAAATCAAGAGTCAAAACTCTGATGATCGTATGTGAAATTGATGAAGTAATAATTGAAATTTGGTCGCACTCTTGTGGAGAAGGTAGCAGCAATTAAAATTCAAGACAAGTGAGAGTTTCGGCTTCGCAAAGATTTGATGTCTTTGTAAAATATATAAATGAGATGTTGTAAAGTGTTACTAATGTGAAGATGTTGTATAGAAAAAAGAAGCGTGAAGGGCTAGGAGACCTCGAACTATTTATACCTGATAGAGAGCTTCTTTCGAAGCTTTCTGAATATTTATCGAGGCTATATTCTTGAAATTTGAATGACTCGAAAGAAACAAGATAACACCTAGTCATCGTGAGATGGAGTTGAAGTATGAGTTTGAACCATGAATCTTCAATAATTGTTTATGATCAAGTAGTTGGTACAGTCAGATCTAGATTGGGGATGCCTCCAGGTAGAAATGAGTTTCCAGTGATACATCCTAACAGGAAAGACAGAGTGTGACAGAAACCGAAACCTGAATATGTAAAGGGATATATGTGTATTCCAAACTTACCAACATGATTTGACTGATTATTCATCGAGTAAAGATCATGCGACTTGGATATTCGAGTCAAGTAAATGATTGAATTCAAGATTTGGCGTATGTATATGTCATTTCAGTCATTGCACTTTTTTTTGGTTCCGTTCAGTCAATAGTTTGAGTTTTCGTGGAGTCATAAAAATTCTCTTTCTTCAATTCATACCACTGGAGTAGGTTATGAGTGTTCGAATTCCCAAGATCCTATTCATCGATCATATTCATACTTCAATACACCTGTGCTGACGCATATACACCCAGAAATGATTGAAAATCGTCATTTTCAGTGCAACTGATTCGTGAGTTAATCATTATTTGCACAACTATCACTCATAGTACTCGATTTCCCACTTCTAAATGTGCTTAAGTAGTCCCAGTTCCCTGCTCTCTGTTTCGCTTTCCTTTCTTCCTCACACCACCATTTTAAAGAAGCAACACTTTGAACAATTTACAAGCACATTACAGAATAATCGAAACCACCAAGAAGAGCTCTTCACTCTTCATTATTGTCTCGCTACTGCATCGTGGTAAAAGTCCTTTTAAAAACTCAATAACGACTATCTCGGAATTGCTGGCTGCGGACTTTTTGATAAGTCCGTCACTTGGATCGGTTGAACACTCTCTGCTTGTTTTTCCATACGACATTCGATTCCCTACTCACGATAACATTCTACTATCACCAATCCCTTCGCTTCCGCATCGTAAGTTACGTGGAGACGTGTATCGTCCATAAACTTTTGTGGCGTACTCACCCTCTATTTTGAATCAAACGAGTATCTACTTTGTCAGTGGCGCCACCATATTCCTCTTTCTGACATGTTTTCTCGCAAAAGAAAGGCGACAGATAAAAAGGATACAGAGCCCAATTCGAGCACCAATAAACGTGAGCAATGTTCTGCAATACGTAGCAATGGTGAACGGTGCTCGGGAGATGGAAAATATGATGGTTTAAACGGCAAGATTTGCCGTGCCTGTTGCGAAAAAGCTCGCCGCCTGGCAACAGTTGGAAATATAGCGTCTTCTTCCAAATGTCAGGAGCGTTCATCACGGAGATCATCACCAAGCGTCAACCCACAATCTTCTCCAGCTCAAAAACATTCGCATCGGGGAACTAAAACTGGAACTGGACCACACCACCTTGAAGCATCGAGCAATAAGGGGAAAAGACCTGCCTCAAAGTCTCCTTCAAGCGGGCGCTTGACACCTGTTTATCAGCCAACTTCGCCTGACCTGAGAGGATTTGACACATCTGAAGGCCCAGATTCGCTTCAGAGTCTTCAAATACCAGCTTATGGACAAGGAAGTTTTCCCGTAGAGTATGAGTCATATGTACCTCCACAACTTCCACAACTTTCACAACCTCCTTATCATCCAGTTTCACCCGATGTAACGGGAACTTACTCGCCAGGCTTTCAAACTTCAGGATACGGGCAACAGGCAGACTTGGCAGAATCTGAATTATATCGACCTCCACAATCTCCATATTATCCACAATCGCCTAAATTCCGAGGTCTTAAAATACCCGAGACCGAACTCGCTCCTAGTGCCTATGCGTCACAAGTGGTTGAGCAACCATTCACGCAATCCCTTGATGCTCAACAAAGTCATTATCTGAACAGAGAGTATGATGAAGGCGATCTTTATAGTGCTGATACGCCTCCGAGGGAAATTCAGCAAACACCATCTCTGACGAGTGCACCTCGACGACGACCTCTTGTAGAGGATTCCCGAGACTCCGCGCCTCCGCGAAGGATTAGACAATGGGAAAAAGAATATTCAAGCAAAAAACAAGGCGGCAGCAGATCGCATCATAGTACTGCGACCGCTGGCGGTGAAGGCTCATCAGGGTTCAACCGAATGCCAAACGTATCTGGAATCCAGTCACAGATGCGTTCGACGAGTATCGAAGATCCGAATATATTTGCAACCACCGATGTTAGAGGGAGTTATGACCAAATGCCATCCACAAGACACGCTCCTTTGGATCCTGGATCTAGTTCTAGTGTTCGCACTTTGCCAAGACAATTGCGGAGTCTTGAAGATGACGAATGGCAAAGTGACAAGCAACAATGGACGCTGAACAAGGACGAAATGCAGGAACAATATCTGGACCAATATCCAGCAAGTAATCCTGTTTTTGAGAGACCTGAAGAGCTTCGTGCCCATCTTCTATTTGCCCAGTCACTTGGACATGGTGAACGGTGCACTTTTCGAGAAAGAAAGGGAAAAAACATCTGTCCAAGACAAGCTGTGGCAGAGAAAAGGTATTTTTTCTGTCGCGAGAAGACTCACAACGACGTCAATAACACCGGCTGGTATAGAGGGTCGAAAATACCAAATCTTAGGCAGGGCGAATGTAATCAACTCATGGTGGCTCATGGGAACCAACAGAGTCGTGCATGTGGTCGCACCACTACCTCGAAATATTGCCGTCAGGAGAGGCATTGCGAGAAGTACAAATGTGTACCTCAACCAGAAATCCCCCTACTTGAAAAACGTAAGTTGGATGGTTGACAGGTCTTTCCAAATACTGGATTTCCAAGATGAGCGACATCATCTTCTACTTCCAGGATTCAACGCCAAGAAAACAACGCTAGATCAAACTCCCGCATCAACATTTTTCTGGAGCTGTGTTCATTAATTCCCATCATATCTATTGTATTCGCTGGGGTCACTGGTCAGTACTTGTTAGCAGAATTTAATTGCTTTATTCTTTCTTCCTTCCTTTCTTTCTGTATTTTCTAGCTTCGAAATTTGGTGGAATTAATATGATGAGGATATAATAGAGTTCCCGGACATTTTCATTATTTCCTTACACATTTTTACTTTCCATTTTCATATCCAAAAAATCCCCATTACACCTTTCCCTTCACAGACTCTTACTTCTACATTTTCTTTACAACCCAAAAGTATTTTACTGTTCTCTCATTGGCTGGATACATATTTTTGAATTGAGGGTCCGTCGTCCTTTAGATTGCTTCTCATGAGTTACCCATAACTCTTGTGATTCAATCTTCAAGGAAAATATCTAGTTTGCGTCGAGTTTAAAAAAGAATTACTAGTACTTTGAATTTGTCTGTTTGTATCATTTGTTATGCAATTATATGATTGTATGTTTCCTGGTTTGAATCATCTTGTCTTCTAAATTTACTATCATCAATATTGTATTTACCTAGTCTTACCTACCATCTCATCATCCGAAACTTCATACCCACCCCACAACCCACCTACCTACGAGTATTTAACCTTCACACCTAAGCCCATCCATCCATCAATCACTCCCCTCGCGCATCGCATTTCCATACTCCCTGTCCCCATCTCCACCTCGCTTATTCAGGGGCCCACCAGCCAAGCCCTCGAATCTCTGTGCGTGCATATAATCACGTGATTCAAAAGCACTCCCTCCTCCACCGATAATGGCACAGCCTTCGGACACGACCAGGTTTCTCACGACTTTAAAGTTTCTTGAAATCACGGGCATTTTTTAATCCGAGAGAATGGCCACTGATTTTTGGGGGTCATCATCTTGGACACACCGACAAGTCGTTTGGAAAGACTCTATCCCTTTCAACACTAGATCCCCACACTGCACCCAACACACCTCTCATGTTCTGGATCATGCTCTCTATCCATTGTCTTTCCCTATTCCTATTCTTATTTCAATTCCCATGCCACTATCACTACAGTACTTCCTCTCTCACATCACCTCTCACATCACCTCTCACATCACCTCTCACATTTCTATCTGCCATGATTGCTTCACTGCCATTCGAACCCTACCCTTCAACCCTCCCAAGCCCCCTTACAATCTGCACTTTGATCTTCACAATTCAACCCTCCCAAGCTCCCACTTAAAATCCACACATTAGCCTCACACTCTACACTTCAACTCTAACTTCAACTTTATACTTCCACTTTCCACTATACTAACTGACCTATCTACTCACATCTTTATCTATTTACCTACCAACCAACCAACTTACCAACATCTTTATCTCTCTCTATACTTCTTTACCTACTAACCTCTCTATCTACAAATACACACACACCCCTCCCTCTCCCCTCCCAACCACATTTTTCATTCTTTTCCCAAACAAAAATACCAGCTACAAACTCTAAAACAATCGATTAAAATTCCAATATACCTCGCACTTACAATCACCGCCTGTCTCTAAGTCTCCAAGTCTCCAGTCTAAACATAGGGAATACCCATCTTTCTCTGGTAATTTAAACTCACACATATCGACTGCACCACACTTAAACATCACAGAAACCAAAATGTATCACATCACTTCATATCAACTACAACAGAAATCACAGCACACCACAGCACCAAATCCCCCAAAGAATAAATTTCATAATCATATTCACATTGCTAATCTCTACAATCTCTACTACGATCTCCAACCCGCATCTTCGCCATCACCACTCATTTTCCTCTTAATCTAATCTCATCTCATCTTATCTCAATCCAACCAGTCCCCAACCCTAATTCCAATTACAAAACTCTGTAGCTGATCAATACAAAGAAAGTATTCATTTCAACCCCTCATATCTCAACACCAAACGCCCTAGCAATGCAAGGATAGAATCGCGCGCAATTCCTTGCGTCTTTGGACTACGTACGATTTTGAGTAAATGAAGGAAGTCAACTAGACCTCTAAAGCCAAACCAAACAACGCCACCCAACCCCGATGCACTGTCAAAAGGGAAATTGTATCATCACATTAACCTCAACATGATTCACCGAATCCTCATTCTCTCATCTCCAACCACCCTTTCCCATAGCACTCATAACACTTTCTCTTCCTCTCGCCTCCCTGTTCATGCTACCACCAGCAGCCCCATTAACAGCATTAACTCTCAAACTTCCACTACCCTCACGACCATGCCCATGACCTCCAGACACTGATCTACCCGAATCCGTTGCTCGTCTACTATGGCCATGTTTAATTACTGGAGCCGTTCTCGGACTCAATACACTGCTCAACCCATCCCCTTTATCGCTCTTCACCATCCGTCTCGCATGACTAGCCGTAAACATTTGATTTTCGCTATTCGGGCTTGTTGCAAGCTGAGCCGCTGTAGGGCTTCTTGCTCTTCTGATTCTTTGACTACCCTCGGAATTCGTATGATTATGTCCCGATCTAGAAAGACTACCATGTCTCTTGAGCGCCATACCAATCTTAACGCCATCCAATTTTCCCACTTTATAATTCTCAGTTTCGTCGCTCGAATTATTGCCAGCCGTCTCGGCAGCTTCATCTACATCGCGAAGGGGAGATCGATTTGGACTAAAACCGTTCTTGAGGATTCTCAACGGAGAATGTTCTGTATCCGAAGACGTTGGGGAGAGATTGGTAATTGTTGGAGGAGGCGGTGAAGCCGAGTGGGGCTTTTTGGACAGGAATCCTGCTTGGAATCGATTGTTCTTGGGCTTAATATCAAGGGAAGTTAGTGGAGCCGTGGGAACAGGTGATGAGCCCAGGGGGTCCGTGGAAGCCTCGCCTAGGTATGAGGGTAAAGGTGGTAGGGTAACAGTCTCTTCGACCAATGATACATCCGGAGTAGATTCAAACTTCTGGGGTGTTTTCTCGAACTCGGCCAAGGCTCCGGAATCGTCATCGTCTCGCCATCTGACACTTCGCTTGGAGGTCTTCTTCGGTGTGAAAGAAAGTCCTTTCTTACCTACTACTATCTTACGACGCCTCGGTGAGGATTTCATCGGAGATGGAATTTGTGGTGCCACTGTTAGAGAAGGCATTTTAATTGGTGATTGTGCTTCCCCATCAAAAGAGAGATTGATCTGCTTGTTGCGTTTCGGTGTACCTCGTTTGGTAGGTGCGAATTTTTCCGTAATCTTCATAGACCCATCTGGCTTTACTATTGAAGCAGCTGCGGTAGAACATGTTTCTAAAAGTTTTGAGATGGTCTTCTTGCCATGTTGCACAGCATCCTCTTCAGTCATACCAATAAAGTCATTAAGCGAAGACATGATCTCGAATTGGGCAGAGAGCAGCACTTGCATAACACCCGCATCGACACCTTTTTCTTGCTCCAAGACATATTGAAATGAATCTCGTGCAGCATTAGCTTTCAAGAGTTCTGTTTCTCTAGTCAAGCAAGCGATATCGTTGCCATCCTCACGTCCATCAATTTCGACAAGTTGACGAACGCTATTTTGTAAAGCGGAATCGATAGCCCGTTCCCAGTTAATTTTGTGTATTCGTTGGTGATAATGTTGACGGCTATTTTCCAATTCGAGAAGAATACCTTGAGCTGTCTTGCGCATAGATGTCAAGTTGGAAGGCATTTCTTCATCATCCCGAGAATCACAGACGTTATCGAATGATGCAATCCAGGAGGATAAGACACTGATGCGACGTTCGATTTGTCGAAGTTTCTTCATCTGGTTGACCTTTTCTTGTCGATCGTTTACTGAGTTTTCAAAGGCGGCACGAATACGCGCTACACCCTCACGTGTAATGGCGTCTCTCTTTTCCGCCTGCTTCCTGAATTTCACGAATGCAATGGCTTCAGCATCTTTCTGCTGAGCCTTCAACTCATTAATCATAGCCATCTGTTCATCAATCTTGACCAAGAAATCCTTGACATGGCGATTGACATTGAAAACGTTTCTGGTGACTTTGGTTTGAATATTCTTGGCTCGGTTGGCGTATCTCAAGGTATTTTGTGTTTCGTCGAAATGCGCACTGGAAGGACTGACACATACAATCATGACAGTCTTGCAATTTCCACCGAGAGAAAACTTTAACAATCTCGTCAATTTCGAATTTCGATATGGGACGTGATTCTTCTTTCGAGGATCGCAAAGAGCATTGATACAGCTACCAAGGGCGAGAAGGGATTTGTTGATATTCGCACCTTCGATTAATCTTTCACCTCGATTTTTTGTCGCGCTCGCACGTTCACTACCTGCTAAATCGATGATACTCAAAGTCGCCATTGTGTGAGGTTCATTTACTGATGCGTTTCGATCCTTTTGCGCGACATTGATTTGTAGGACTGCATGAGATCTAGAGGATGTTGCATTGGCCGCTGTTGGAGAGATGGTTCGATATTCGTTTCCTTTGACAATCATATCCATAACTTCCTGAACGTCTTGGGGTTTGTGACTCGATAACCCCGCGACTGATACCGCTTGATTGGCATCCTCTCTCAACATTAAACCCCCTTTACTACCCCCTGGAACCAAAAGATCGCGAATTGTCTCGTTATAAATTTCCAGATAGGATAATGTGATTTCTGTTTGTTTTTCTTCCGCTCTCTCGCTGATTTTCTCGAAGAGCTCCTGCATAGTTAAGAAAATGATACCAGGCTGTTGGGCCGTTCCTGTGATCGTGTGAGTTTTACCACAACCAGTGGCACCATATGCGAAGACTGTAGCATTATAACCATCAAGTACATTGTCTAGAAGACCTCTTGTCGTCGATTCGTAAACATCTCCTTGTGTTGTATTATCATCGAAAACCCGATCGAATGCGAATGTTTGATCTTTAACTCGTTTGCCCATGTTCGATACTACTTTCGATTGAAATCGAGTTATAGGGGAATCTTGTGGAGGATCGAATACACTGCGAATGTTAGACCTTTAGAGTGCTATTTCTTTCGCAATACGTACAGGCATCTATCATCAATGACCTTTATGACTGGATGAATTCCTCTCCCACCAAGCTTTGGAGTGGGAGCTCCTGCCAATGAGCCCTCTCCAAGAAATGATATGCCATCGTCGGTTTTTGTACTATGAAATGTAAGTATTTGATCAAGGTATAGTGCCATGGGTTTCCAGAAGTTGGGTATGCAGGTACGAACATTTGCGCGGCTTCTTGAATGGTAAAAGGTCGGACACGAACTGACAAGTGTTAGCAAAAGGTCCCCCATATGATTACCATAATATCCATACCAGTGACAGAGATCGAAGACGCGCCTGACGACATCTTATCGGTGTCAATCGTGTTCCTCTTAGATTTATTGTTCTCCAGCTGAAGTCAATATAAACAGACCGCCAAAGTGAATTCAATTATACAAGATCGACTTGGATGTTAAGTAAGAATTAAAGAGTGAAATAAATGCGAACGAAGAATCACAATACAGCTGTATCTGATTAGTATTGACTGTTAGAAACAAATACCAGGAAGGAAAGTCGTAAAGTGGTCGTATTTGTCGAATTTGATAATGTCCATATACCCATGATATGTCCTGTCCATCCATATGTGTTTGGGTTTGTTCGTGAAACTTTCATTTCTCGGGAAAACATGGTTGGCCCGTCAACTCCATCCAAATGACCCACCTTCCGCATGAATTCTTAGCGCGACCCTTGAAAGACTAATGCTGTTCCTCCCCTACCGCTCTTGACGCAGCCTTTCATGCAAGGCTATCCTTCATTCATATATATGTCTTCAATCTTATTTTACTTTATTCAATAATGTGTAAGCTGGGAGATTTTGGGATCTACTTGAATATCTAGGTATCCTGGTACGCCTCAACGCCCAAGCTGATCATTCGTAAAGGGATTAGACTAAAATGAAACAAAACTACCCAGTATGGAATCACCTGCCTCGAGCGTTCTTGGATATAGGGGCTCAAGGAAATGTCTCCGTCTGATGAATGAACCATCACAAATCACATCACAAATTGACACACCGTTGATTGCTCGAGATTCATTATTATGCGCTGCTATCTGGGCTTCCTCTCCGTTCACACCTCTGCACTCCTCCTTCGCCCCGTCTCGTCTACATAATATAATACAGGAATCTCATAGGCAAAAGTCAATCCAAACAACCAAATCGATAATACTATACAATCCGCCTACCTAATATGTAACCCCTTTCCAGCGCCCGATAACTCCAAGTAAGCCGACCGGCCCGTCCATTGCACCATGCTTTTCTATATTTCCCCATCCTTGATACGCCAGTCATCCCCATCCACCATCATAATATGCACAGAAACTTTAGCCACAAGTAGAAAATCCAAGAAGATTAACCTGTTGAACCATTCACACCAATATCAAAAAGATTCAGCGGCCAAGTGGGGGCACCAGCGATAGCCCCCGAAACCTGACCACCCAAATGTCCTGATTCACCAACTCCCCCGCTTTGAACATCGCCCATCGATGTATTCAATTGTGTTGTGTCGCCATTACTCATATCTCTTCCTCCTAATTGCATTAGAGCACTTGCCGAGTAACATTCTTGTGGCTCGAGGTTCCCTGTGACCGTAGATGTCCAATGTTGCCAGGCTTGTGTTGGCGCTGTGTTAACCTGAGTCGAATTTCTGTGCCATGTATTAGGGGCGACCTGACTTGCTTGAGCAGCCAACGCCGCAATTAAGGGTGCTTCTACCGAATCACTAGTTGGAGCAGAGTACCCTCCATAGCCTTGATTCTCTGGCTGCGCATATGTCAAATCAGAAGTATTAGAAGCCGATTCGAGATATGGAGAGTACTGAGTTGCAGCTGGATATGGTGTCTGTTGATGAGACATTTGACCTTCGGAGGGTGAGTAGTTGGGTGCAGGCGCACTCCCCGTAGCAGAAGTTGGTTCATTATAATTATAGTTTTGAGCAGTCACCGGGTAACCATTAGTCCCATTGGTATTCGATGTTTGCTCTGAGGACCTAACTTCTTCCTGGCCATTGTTATTCGAAGTGTAGCTCTTGTCATTCTTAGCAGGTAAATTTCGACTTAGTAATCCGAGTGTCCCATCGGTGACAACTTGCACAGCTTTCTTGAGCCGTGTTCCGGAACCTAGCATCAATTAGTAAACTAGTTTCAATCCAATGAAATGTCAGTTACCAAGAAGTGACCCTATGTCACCCATAATATCCAACCAAATGTCCATTTCTTCTCTCAATGCAGCCAAATCAGCTGATGAGGTCCCTCCACGCTTCTCCCATTGAGCAAAGAGTGTAGTAGTTAGTGCCATAACGAAGACTGAGGTATTGTACCAGGTAGTATCAAGACTCTTGTACTTCTGCAGTTGGCGAACAACTCCTAACATTTGCCGAGAAGACTCTACACAAATTCTCATACTCTCCGCATTGAAGTCTGGATCTGTGGTCATAGAAACTGATGGATGGCGAAGAAGAAGACGGAACTCTTGAGACCAGGATTGGGCATAAAGAGCAAATACTCGTCCTTCCTGTTCGTTGTGTCCCAACTCTCCGTTCACAAGCTCTGGGGGTAAGTCATCTTTCCAAGCACGGATCTTTGCTTCCAACCTGTTGACGGTTGCAACATAGGTACTCGGTTGACGAGATATCGAATAGATGGTTGAATAAAGCTCCAAATAGCACGGTATAAGTTTGAAACCTTGGATTCCAATCTCATGGTTACATTTTATTGGATTAGGTGGATCTATGCCCTCGCCAGGAATGTAATCATCATCAATCTGTGACGGACATTCAACATCGTAATCTTCATTTCGAAGGGGCATTGGACGGCCAAGCTTGCCGCTAAGAGTAACATTGACAGCAAGGATGACCCAAAATGTTCGTCGGCGCATTTCGATATCGAGTTCACTAAGCGTGTTCGATTCAGGTGCCCATCTCTTCATAGATCGGTGAAGGCCAAGCTCAATAGCAAGAGTCATTGCCATTCTTGCAAGCACCCAACTGGCTCCCGGCTTAGGAAAGTTTCGAAGATGCAAGCAGATTAAAGCCAATGCTTGAACATCTTGTGCCGTGTGACTACATGCCAATTGATAAAACATTCCAAGACAGTAGTGGTAATGCGTATTTGATTGAGAATTCAAACTTGCTTGTTGTTCCGCATCTTCCCAATTTCTGGTTGCATACTGAAAGAACATGATGGCGAAGAGCATATGAACAATGACATTCTCAGCAGTGGTGGGGCGAAAGGTAGGATCATCATACATGCGAGATAACTACATTGTTAGCGAAAGAAACCCATATCTCGACTGTAGTATACATACCAATCTCATAAAAGTACCTCGATGGAGTAGAGGACAATATGGGTTGATAACACGAAAATACCATTCCGCATAAATGATAGCCTCTGAACGTGCTGGTAATTCAACCTTTTCAATCCTTGGATTTACATTCCAAGCCGATTGAAGAAACGACTGATATGATTTATTGTATAGTTGAGGATGGAAAATCGAAGGATCTGGTTCATCCATATCTGTTGAACGAAAGTCCGCAATATCAATTTCCATACCCAAAATCGACAAAGCCGTCCCTTTGATTGCGCTCAAATGAGAACTTCCAGGCGATACTCCAAGATAATTATCACCCATACATCCAGCGCGATACGCAGGCAATGCGCGAAACATATTAGTTTCTTGCTGCTGGCCATTATTTGCCGTAGTTGCAGTTGGTGAGGTATAGGCTTGACCTGTCGTATTCCATGTTGATTGCATGCCATTTGACGATTGACCATAACCATATTGTCCCGATGCTGAATCCTGATAACCATTCGCAGGTTTGATATCCGCACCGCTTTGCATTAATCGATGCTCCAATTCCTGAATTCGAAGATGCAAATCTCGATTCTGTTGTTCAATTCCCTCGACATAACCCCGCGATGTCGCACGACCTGTTATTCTATCGGTCGTTTTACATTCGTTATGATTTTGAATGCATGGCGAGCAACCACCTGCCAAGCCATCGCATCTTATCTTACGAACCTATAATTAATCAATCATCATCATTAGTCAATTGAATCGACAGCAAAAGCGCGCAACATCATCGTTCATCCCATCTTTCCATTGCCCACTACCGACTAACTAACCTTACAACGGTCGCAAGCTTGACCAGTTCTCGTTGACGCCAACAACTTCTTCTTCACAGTATTTGAGAATTCTTCAGGATGTTGTTCTGATTTAATGTGCTTAGCAACCGGCGCATTTGAGCCATTTGGTTCACCTGAAGCATTTCGTTTTGGAGGCATCGTCGCAATTAATGCGCCGGAAAACGCCGTATTATGTACTGAGGTGGAAGAAGCCGTTGGACACCCAATCCGTCGGTTCTGTCGGTCCTCAATTATATTGTCCGCCGATACTTTGGAACTATTGGATTCTCCTAATACTGATCCTTGGAATTGCCATGAAGAATTGGTATAAGGATTCAATAAATCAAATTGTCGATTGAGTCGCTCTTGGTGATTAGTTTGAGTATGAGGTGAATTGAATTGCGACAATTGTACACCGAGACCACCATGAAATATCATTGTGAGCGGCGAAAGCCAATAGAAATGGGTTGTGTTCTTTCTTCGTGGAGCTAGTCCCGATTGAGATGGAATTCGATAAGGTTTGGGCCTTGACGTTGAGGCATCAACTTCTCCCTCATGCAAGTGATGAAAGAGTTCATACAATTGAGCCCCCAGTACCACTCATCAACCAAAGTTCAACACATGGGAGAGAGATGCAGAATAATCCTCATACAGTGATGATAGGAGTAGATCAAATCCGCATAGGTAGTATTATGAAGGTAAAGATAGATATGATGGCCATCTATGATGAAGGGGAATACATATGTCCAATATATTGATGAAAATTTGATAGTTGTTAAAGATAGAACATCTAGATCGACTTTGTTGGAAGATATAATGCGTATGAATGCTGAGGTATTCTATTTCAAGAATAAAGAAAATGATGTATTAAACTTTAGGATCAAGGGACAACAAAAGCTTCTACATACGTCGTCCTAAAACGATATACCAAAAGAAGAGGAGGAATAGGAGTATATTATCCTCTCGAGAGGTTAGAATCGTAAGAATAACCTTGGAACAAGAGCTTCCTCATGCATCAATGATCAATCTAAGATTGATCTCCTTTCCCCTTTTTGTCCCTGAATTCTGGATTTTTCCGTAGTTTTATATCTCAAAAGGCCCCCTTTTATATCATTCTTGTATTCACACTAGATACACCTACCCATAGCATAGAATGACAGAAAATATTCCGAATTGCTGAGAGACGCCTCACAAAATCCTATAACTCATTCCAAAAGCCGTGCTCGAGTCTGATTCTAGACCGTAGAGAAATGTTCATGTAGAATGTTTAAACTCCTTGCATCACCTCAACCCTATTGCAAGAGCCGGGGAAGAACAACTATGTCTTCCCCTCCCTGGCACTGAAATCTACGATACATATTCAATTTTATATCTTGGATCTGAACATCAGACTCTGGTACTCTCTTCCCGCCCCTCGGGGATGCAACACCACCAGCCACCCGTTACACAACCCCCTTTGCATTCTTTTCCCCCCAGCCAAATACACATCTCCCGGAAAATACCCAGCCCCAAGCAATGACACTCCCCTCATTCCATAGGGCCAATTGAAAAACATGGCTTACACGTGGCTTCTTCTTTGTCCCCCGCATCCCCCAAGCATTGAAAAAGTACAACGACGAGAGTCTCAACATATCAGCTCAGGAATGACTTGGCACATTGGCCTCCTGTGATTGAAGTATCACAAAGGAAAATCTTGGCTGGTTCTGGAACCGTCATCTTTCCTAACAAATTTAGAAGAGAAAATCCTTTACTGTCGGGATTCAAGAGGTCGCCGGGCTCTTCGTATGGATGGAAAAAACCCACCCTTAGCGAGGAGCGCGAGAATAACCTTTGAGCTAAGAGACGCTTCGTTAATAGTCATCCAATCACAATGCATTTTCAACCGTCTATTTTCGTATTGAGAATGCTTCCCTCTTGAAAGTTGGAACAGAGAGCTAAAGGAAGAAAATCGATAATTAGCTAAGTTTCTCAGAAAAAGTTTTTTGCTCATCGCGATGAATCGTAGATTTGGAAACTCAAGCTCGAGCCAAGCCAAGTATCTCAGTTGTAACAAAGCGAACAATCCGAAAAACGTGGGAAAATAAAGCAATTGTTGCACATGCTGGCATGATATCCTAGTTTTCTTACAGAACTGTCGTACTTGTAGTAAGAATGTCACCAGATGCATCCATCACAACACCAATAGCGGTGCCTCGAACTCCCTAATCAGATTTATGTCACGTGATAAGTCACATTTCCCCAGGAATATCACGGACTCACCATCTCCATGCGCCTACGACCAAAATCCAGTTCCAGCCAACCAAACAACAATTACCCAATCCCCCTTTCCGAAGATCACAACAGAAACTCCCACATCACTCACACCTCAAATCCCAACCATGGCGCCCGCACTTCTCCAAACCATCCCCCTAGAACATCTCCCCGAATCGCACACCCTCCACATCGCCTTATACCGCAACATCACCAACGCCTCTTTCCTCCACCAACAACTTCTTACCGGGAACACCGATTTCGAATATGCGTTTATCGATGCGAGCGTGGTACGTTCTCTCTTTCTTCCCCCTCTTCTTTCCTCCCTCTCAAATTACTCATTACCCCTCCATTGCCCCACCATCAGATTCATTTTTATATAATCACGTGACTAATCTCGAGTTTGGGTAATGAATAGGTACTTTCGAAATTACATATTTTAGCAGCAGCATATAGAGCGATAAATGATGCATTGGAAGAAAGATTAAAGAGTCGTAATATTCATTCGGAGATCGTTTTCTCGCTGAGTATGAATAATAACGTATGTTCGCTTCTGCTTCTTCCCTCCTATTTTGTATTCACCCTTTTCCTTATGATACACTCGATCAGTACATGGTCACGCTTCAAGGTACACTGAATCACATGAAATGGCATTTATTGCGCACTTTCTTCATTACTATCACTATATGATTCAGCAAAATCCCCCAACGATTGGACTAACATCCTCTCAAGATCGCAGAATCTTTCCGTCGTTTCGGCATAACCCCAACTACCACCTCTCTCCTCGTTGTCAAAGTAGCACCCGCATCCTCCGCGTCTCAAATTTCAGAACATCTTTCGTCTGTAATCGAAGGTGAACCTGTTCCATTTGATGATGAGTCTTTAGCGAGTATGGTGGATATTGCGAGAGTGAAGAAACTTTACAAGTTGAACGCTCTTGGCGGTGGTGCGAAGAAAGGTGGTGCGAATGGCGTGAGTGGAAAAACGGAGAATAAAGTGGATGAGAGGAAAGAATTAGAGATCATGGTTCTGGGTGCGATGGCGCTGAGGGGTGCTACCAATTAGCGAAGTTGGTTAATTAATGAAATCGTTGTTATTGTAGTATGAAAAGTTGCGCATTCAGGAACAATTGAGCCACCAGTGTGTCTTCTTATTTGTTTAATTGTGATGATTCAACCGTAAAGTCATGCGTGGAATATCGACTATTATCGCTACAAGTCTTGTGCCTTTGGCCACGCCTAGAGTTGCAACGGTCGGGTAGAGAGTAATAAATGGAAAAAGAAAGGAAGAAAGAGAAACGGCTGTCTAGAAGTTTCTAACGAGAAAGAATTGTTCGATGAATGAGGCGAGTTGAATATTTTGTGTGCATTTCGTGCAAGAATGGGATCATTGTGTGGACGGAAGTCGAGGACTAGGAACACTTCATGGTCGGAATACAATCTAGAGTATTGAAATCCTACACAGATTCTTGCGTTCTTACCAGTCGGTCTCAGTTGTATCCCACTATTAAGAGCTCAGCCTTGTTTTTGAATATGAGATATATGCCCGTTAACACTCAAAACTTACAGGAATATCTTCCTCCTTCAATTCAACGCAAAGAAAGTTGTGAATATATTTCCCCTTGCCAGCTACTGCAGAAGTATCATACAATTTTAAGTTATTCTTGGTGATATCGTTTGTTATATCCAAGTGAAAAAGGCGTTCCTGCAATCTCACGTGGTATTTTACAAGTGAGCCTTCGGTACTACATACTGCAGCTTTTAGATCGTCCCCACCTTGGCCCGTGTATTTCGTATCTATTAGTATCCTCTGTATGTTTCTTGCCAGAAGTGTTCCCACACGGTTGCGTACGTTCTCAGCCAGCGTTAAAAGTCTTGTATCCTCTATATTTATGGTGAATGCTGATTCGTCGGGAGGCCAATATCCGGATATCAGGACGAGACAGTCGTTGAAAAGCTCGCGATGTCTCAGTTTGCATGATAACTCCAGTAAGATCTCCCTATCCTCTTTCATATTGGCAAGAAATTTCGGGCTGCGGAAGAAGGCTGAGTAAAGAGAGTTTGATACCACGGGTAGACAACGGTAGAAATCGGCTGAGGTTGTAAGCCCTTGCAAATGCGCTGTGCTTGTTACTTCGTAAGGCTTTTGGTACATGCTCATAATGACATTCTCAAAGACTACAATATCCAGATCATTACAGCTAGTTGCGCCTTGTCGTTCCTGTAGTATGTTTTAGAAAAAGTGTATACGAATTACCATCACGGTGGATGCATGAGCTATGCATGGTACACTCTCGGAGTCATCTCCAAGATGTCGCATTACAGAGATCTTTCTCGTCATTTTGAATCAAAAAAGGGGGTTTGAAATCTGTTTGGAGACCCAAATAGTTTTAAGGAGTCAAATCCATTGGGGTGATTTCGGCAACGTTTAATATCATAATCTCAAATACAAACAGGACTCTGTCTGATGGCATTTCAAAAAGCTACCATCTTGACCACCACATGCCAACCTTTCAATGACGCAGACTAACCTTGAATTCCTGACCTCTTCTATCAACAACGTACCAGCTGCCATCTTCCTCAACCTTTGCAGTCCAGTCATATTTCCACATTGCGCTGGAAGAAGCCGGTTCCTTGTCAGGAGAGTCCATAAATTTCCGGAAATAAGCGGAGTATAGCTTCAGAATACTAGAGTGAACTCGCAATTCTTTAAGCTGAAAAATGGTGATCCGAGTGTCGGGCGTTTGTCCCGGCAAGGAAAATGTCACGACTTGGGGAGAAGGCATGCTTGTATCTGATTAGATGTACGCTTTTAATAGTAGGTAACAGGCGATTTAAGACAAACAAACAAACAGGCCGTATTGATTGTCGGCCAAAGCTGATGAACGTATTTTTACGCGGCTGCGCAACGTTCTAGTTCCAAAAGATTCCCGCAAGCTTTGACTGAGGTACAAATATGGTATGAATGTCTGTGAACGGCACTTTAAATATCTCACTGATGAAAATGAAGAGATCAGAAAGGGATGAGGAAGAGATAAAATTAAGAATGAAAGTGCTGATGATATGTCGTCAGGCGGGGAAATGCAGGTGTACGGCGGAATCCTTGGAAACCCATTCTTATTGGGTGCGTCACGTGTTGATGACACGTTAGTACATTGCTATGGTTACACTGCAAGTTATAAGCGTTTGAAAATCTTGAAATTATAACCAGCAACTACATCTTGCGCGAAGTATGTCAGAGAAATTGAGTAAGTGGTATTTTTCGGCATCTAAGCGTGTGTACGATCTGGGTAAGACTAACGAAGTTGGCAGTTGGACTTAAGCGATAGATAAACACTTCTGCCCGGACTACACATCACACGAGACAGACTTCTGAGTATGATTATTGATCAATCTACTCAATCTAATGGGTTGATACAATTCACGGAATATCTTTAACATCATAAAGGTATTCAAAAACATGGTCATCCAGGCGGCAGAGGTAGATTAGATGAGAACTCTCCGATAGAAGTTTCACTAGTACGCGCAAGCTTTATGGTGACTGTTACCTATTGTATCAGATGTCCTGAACCCAAGTTAACGAAATGAAGATTTTAAGTATCCACTCTCTACATTAAAAAAAAAGGGGGGCCAAACTTGATTACTCTAATAAATTCTATAATAAATCAAACGATAATAGAATTTCAAAAGTCAATAACATGGAATAAATTCTTAAACAATCTTCATTTGTGAAACTATTTAAACCTATAATTCTCTGAATGAAATAGGACGATCAGATTGTTGAAGGCCTTTGCCAGGGGTCAATTCCGGCCTGTGTTTTCTCCTACGTAGAGCCACTCAAACCTCACACCACCATCACCATCACCATCACCACCCAACACCAAGACCACTCATGCAGTGCTCGTAAGTAATTTTCGAATTGTTGAGGCATAGAAGTGGAGGAATCTTGATCAATCATGACGACCGAATATCAAACAGCTACCAGTCGGTTTCGGTAGTATCCCACTACAAGATTAATGTTAGTACAGAGCAAGCCAAGTAAATTAATTCGTAGATTGTGAAGTATCCAGTTCAAAAGTTTAAATAAGCTTACTGGTAGGTCCTCGTCGCTCAAATCTGCGCAGAAAAAATGATCGTCGTAATAACCGACTCCTGCCATGGCTGAACTATCCAGCTGCAAGTTTCCGGAAAGCACATAATTTAAGTCTTCGAAAAATTCCTCTTCCCGATCAAGCAATTTCCTATAGAAATATGGCTGGTGAAAGAAATCTTGTTCCAGTACTTTGACGCTAATCTCCTTCATCGTCTTGAACAACTCACCACTTGAACTAGCCTTTGTATACATTGCTTCTTGGGCTTCTAGATGATTTTCAAAGATTTTGTTCCGTACAGCCATCAGCACCTGTTGCAGAGCCTGTTGCGTATTGAGATTCTTGTCCTGGTAGAATAAACGAGACATTGGTTGCATAGTGCCAGCAATGTAGATAACACAATCTCTGAACAATAGTGGCTGACGAAGTTTGTACGCTGACTCGATGAGATCGCGTGCTTTATGAATATCCAAGTTGGGACTCATATAGAAACAAGCATACAAGTTATTTGACGCTGCTGGCAAACAACGATAATAATCTGCAAGCTTCGTAAGTTCAGTCAATTGCTTTGGATCAATCTCAAATGGTATGCGATAAATGCAATTAAGCATGCTGACAAAAACTTCTGTTGCTGGCTCTGAAATGCCTTCCGATAATTTCTTTGAACTTTTTTTCTAGATCCACCCCAGTTAGTATTTGTACTATGCATAAGAGGGTACATATCATTTGAATCTCATACGTTACTATCAGCAACAACATGCCATCCAGAGCCATCATCATCGACCTCATCGACCCATTCATATGCAAAGGCTGCTCCAGCTTTTGCAGGTATCTTATTCGGAGAATCCATGAATTTCCGAAAGAACGCAGAATGCATTTTGAGTAAAGGTGGGTGGGCATGAATTTCTATCTTTCCGGAAAGACGAAATCAGGTATCTGAAAGCTGGCCTGGGACTTCGAACTTCTTGATATGTACTTGGGGTGCTGAGCCTCCAACAGATAGAGCAGCTCCTGCCATCGCTGTTATTTGTTGGTTGAGCTTTGGAAAAAGGGGCGAAGAGAAATTGAGGAAGAAAACCTTAGCGTCGTTAATATGGCGGCAGCGCAGACATCTCTGGTACTCGCGTATTTAATTCATTATATTCACTATTAGTGGATCACATGATTGATGCAATATCTGCCGTTTGCTTTTTGTTGTAATTTAGGCATTCGACAGCATCTTTATTATCGGAATCCTTTCCATATAGCTATCCTCCCTTAAGAATTCAAGGTTGTTAAGATTATTGAGACTGTCAAGGTCACTAAGATTGTTAGCATTGTTAGGATTGTTAAGATCATTGAGATCATTGAGATCATTGAGATTAATAGAATTGTTCGGGTTGTTGAGATTGTTCAGATCTCAAGATTGTTTATGTTAATTCTTTCTGTCTAACAATTGCTACAATTAAAATACTACATTTCTTCAAGAGCATTCTTGGAAACACGACCTACACAGATGTGGGAGAGGTCACTTCGTGATGTGGCTACGCAGCAATCATACAAACTACTCACAAGCTGTCTAAAGAATATCTGCAAGTTTCTTCATCCGCTCTGCGAACACCCAATTCACAACCTACTTGCAAGTGCATTTGGAACAGTGTACCTGAAATTCAAAGTAAAGTTCAAGTCATGATCTCAATCAACGAAAGAACGTTCAATGGGTACAGTATCTGTTATTGCTATTTAGACTAAATACTATGTCCACGATATTTGGTTCCATCTAAGGTACGGGGTGAATAGCCAAAATGAATTAACACTCTGTGAAATGAGCGCACTATTTTTGCCTTTCCCACATACCATAGCGGGATAGTATAGAAGATAAATGCTCCGTTGTAGATTAAACATCTGTAATCTTGAGGTCTATTTGTTCATTAGTGTTGAATTCGATGTGGCATATGGCATATGTTCTGCCCACTAGAACTAGACAAGATGGATGATACGTACAGGCAATATCTCTTGGAGATGAGCAATATGCTTTATTTACCAGTCGGTCTCAGTCGCGTCCCACTAAGTAGATAAGCGTCAGTAACTTAAGAGAAAAGTAAGCTCAAATCAAGGGAATCGGTGTTACATACTGGCAAATCTCTGTCCAACAATCTTGCACAATAAAAATTATCCTGATCACTGATACCACGGGCACCCGCTTCATGATTAGATTCAGACGGTAACCGTAACTCGCATTGGAGCACGTCAAACAGGGCACTGGCGAATTCGCTGTCATGCTCCGCCAGAAGTCTGAAGTAACGAGGCAAACTCAGCTGTCCTTCTGTTTCCTCAGAACCAATCTCCCAACAGTGACCTAAAAATTTCGAGCGTTCTTCGCTTGGTGTGCAGAGCATGAGACGTTTCTGGGCTTCGACTACTCGTCGATTAACCTCATTACGTGCTTTCATCATGACATCATAGATCACTCTGTTGCATACATGATGATAATTTCCGGAATTAGGAGGCATATAACCAGCAACGTGAACGAGACAATCTTTGAACAAAAGGGGTTGACGAAGCTTGTAGGCAATATCAAGGAGCTTGACGGCATGTTCCGCGACATATTCATTATTGCTTTGATCGAAACAAGCGAAGAGATTGTGTGAGACTGCCGGAAGGCAACAATAGTAATCTGCCATCTTGGTAACGATGAACAGTCGGGTCACCCAAATTGCATATGGAATACGGTATAGTGAGTTGAGCATCTCAATGAAGACCAGGACCTCCATATCCCAGAATGTATTTTCCGACAAGACATTATTGTTTGCCTTCTACATTATGGTCAACGTTAGTTGTCATTCAAGACTAAACAATCATGAAGATTTAGTGAACCTACCGCGTGGGATTTTTCAACCATGTGCCATTCGCCATCCTCCTCAATCTCACTGACCCATTCGTATCGAAATTCTGCTGTCGGCTCTGCGGGCTTTTTGTCTGGAGAGTCAAGAAACTTGCGAAAGAATGCTGAGTGTAGTTTCAGAACTGTAGAGTGTAGGTGAATTTCTGTTTCATCAAACAGAACAAATCTGGTATCGGGTTTCTGATCCGGAATTGAAAACACCTTAAGCTTTGGGGATAGTCTATGTTTTTGATCCATGATTGCTCCTGTTCAACTATAATGGTATGAATTCGTTGCTATTAGGGTAAATGAATTTTGAAGTAAAGACTATGATTGTGAAAAGTTTGAAAGTAAGAGTCTTGAAGGAGAGGAAGAGGAATTAAATAAGTCTAGGGGCGCTAGTTTCGCCAATTTAGCCGGGGTTGTGGAGACGTACGGCTGCTGTTACTAAACGAACGTATAATATGTTTTCCCGGTCACTGTATTAGTCTAATTGTTCAGTAGACATTCACTACTAATAACAACCCCCCAAAATGCTGATTCGAATGATTCATTGCTATATATTTACTTGGGTCAGAGGGCAGTAAGGAAGAACTGCACCTCCATGCTTCTGACTCTGAATGTCATGCCACCAGTGCCCCCGCTAGGGAAGCTACTATTATAAGTATCGAAGTTATGGCATATACCACGCGGCAGAGTTTTTGAACATGATCACCAAGGGGGTAGATGCAGACGGCTTCCTACTTCTCTGAGCTTTTGTTCAAAATATTAACATTGTCTAACTTCTTTCCTTTCACAGTACTCCACACAGTCACAAGATCGCATTTCCAGAACAAATTCACTAGTCAAATTTTGCAGCACATTGATCTACCAAAACGCAAATGATTCGAATGTGAATTGCGTGCACGTTGTGACATTAGTGTACATATATTCTCTTATTTCCTGGGTCTCTAAGGGAAATTTCACTTTATTTGTACTATTGAGCGTGTAGATACCAGGAGATCAAATGACATCTAGTCTGATTCCAAAGCAATGATCTAACCTATTGTCTTGTGTTCAATTCTCTGCGATGATCGTTTGTCTAATTTGAAGACTTTCCTTCCTTTAGTCAATCATCACTTGCACTCACGCAGCCAGCATCTACAGCCAAACCGAAGTTTGCGAAAAACGCAACTATGTATAACTAACATCTACATACATACTTAATTTGTCATTGACCTCTGAACAGGATTGGGATGTCCCGATGTCTTCATTCATACAGATTTTATCACCAGGAGAGCACTAGGGTATATTCTGAACACGCAAACTCTGGTTGCAGATTGTCTTTCACAATACCATATTTTAATACTCTATAATATTAGTTAATAAGAATATGAGCACCATGATCATTTATATGAGCAAGCATTCATTAAGAAGAGCAAGACCCTTTTCTATGATCTTATAACTATCACAATCTGCGAAAAGCTCTGCGTGTAGATGTTATGTGCTTTTGCGAGCACAGCTGTGTAGTATAACACTTCAGTGATCAAACTGTGATCACGCCTTTTTTTTTCCAGTGCAAACACGGCTGTAAAACAAAAAAACCAGCTTGATCAGGCCTTTCAACGCGATTTGCTTAACATAACTACAGCCCCATCGAAAACTTTTCTCACCAATCGGTTTGGTTAAGATCCCACTGATACCATCATGTTAGTGTTTCAAATACCTCCAGAATACAACATCATTGCAGTTCTTGGACAGAACGTCATACAGGCCTGTTGAAAATCTTTTCAGGAGGTAAAAAAATTGCTTACCGGTAGATCCTCGTCCTTAATCTCTACACACAGAAAATATGACTGAACATCGTTAGGTGTCTTTCCAGGAAATACAATATCCCCAGCCCGTAAAGGCTTGTTGAAGATAAGTTCGTTCTTCAATATGTCACTAACGGCTCGCGCAAAAATCCCCGAAGACTCTTCTCCAAACGCTTGAAAATATTCAGGGAGCGAAACTTGGCCACGGAAAAATCCTTGTTCAGTCTTTCTCAACTTCATTTTTTCGAGATAACATTTTTCGATTTTGGTCTTGATTTCTAGAGCATTTGATTTGACTTGGCAACAAAAAACAATTTGTCGTTGCGTCGCTGATATCCTGATACACATTTCATTATGTAGTTTGATCGCCAACTCGTTTAGCTTCGGGTTTTCAAGCTCTGGGTTATATAGCATCTCAGGCTGGCCTTCAACCGGAAAATCGCGAGTAAACTGTTGCCACCTTCCTACTAAGGATATCATGCATTCCCGAAAGAGCTCTGGAGAACGTAATTTGAATGCTGAATTGAGCAAAGTCAATTTATTGCTAGAGAAAATTCCTTTGCAGAATTCAGGGCTTATGGAAAAGGCGCCATGCATCGATTTTGAAACAGCTGGAAGAGCGCACTAATAATCAGCCAATTCGGTGACCAGCTGCAAAGCCTCGGTATTCTTGATTACCCATAATTTCCCGTAGAAAATCCCAATGAAGTTTATAAACGCTGTTTCATGTAGTTTTTGGGTACGTTTAATTTGTCTCGGCATCGAATTTGAGCTTGAGTTGCCATGCTAAGTGTGAAAAGTCAGTCAACTGGTCTATTCATGAGATTACAAAAACCTACTTTTATATTCCTGACGTCAAACAAACTCCAGCTTCCATCATCGTCGTAGACTGTTACCCATTCATATTTGAAACTTCCAGTGTTTTCATCTTTGTCATCCCTCCCAGGTGGATCTAGAAACCTTCGGAAGAAAGCACTATGGAGCTTCAAAATCACCGAGTGAACATGAAGCTGCAGTCCATCAAAAACACTTAGTTTAACATCGACTTTATGACCGGGCAAATGGAAGGTATGAACGATTGGGGATGCTGGTCCGTACTCTTCGTGGTCAAGCTTTCTCTTTTTGGCTGGAGGCATTGTGAACTGTGTAATAATGCCGCTATTTCTTTGACAATTTGAATTGATGGGGACAAAACTGATGATATCTTTGTTATTATAAAGATGGAAGAGAACATTGTTTGCGAGAAGGTGGAGCAGATAGTTAAGCTTAAGTATTAGCATATTTCTGAGTTGGTACAAATGGCTTATATCCAATAAGACAACATTCAGTGGTAACTATCATTAATTCACTTGAATAATAGCAGGGCTAGAAACATTCTTTTGAATGATTAGCAGGGTTGTCGTACCCTCTTTCAAAAATGTTTTGTATTGTCATCTGACAATAGGCGAGAGAAAATAGTACAGGCACTATCGTTTGATTGTTTTTCTTTCTATCTTATATTATGTGTTTCAGTATTTACAACCTTCTGACCTGGGTTGATGCTTTTATGAATTTTCGAGCGTTGGTCTACTCTTATCTTGGCCTCATTTTTTATAAGTTCGAGTTTCAAAGAGTAAGAAGAAAAGACGGATAGGATCTTACACTCTTATTACTCAGGCGATGTTACGAAGCGAAGGTAGAGAAGAGAAATTCACGTCATTCTCAGACTCACAGCTTGCTTTGAGTGAAGTAGGTTCTTACGTGCATGCTATTCCACTTATTAGATGACCTCATTTATCACCAGCCCTCTCCACCGACATGTATCATGTACTTTCAATCTTATATATGTTTCACACCCATTGACATCTGGCGTACGATCTACATATTAAGCACAAAACTCTATAATTTCGGGACACCTCGGGATCTGAAATTTCTACAGCAAAGCAAGCTCTTGAGTAACCATCTCATTTATGACCTAGAATGCTCATCTTCTCACACGTCTAGTTGGACTTCCTTTAGTGGGTCCTGCGAGTAAGCTCTCGTGCTCTAATACATTTCTTTGGCCGGATATGTACATGACAGGCGCAAGACTAGTTCCAAACACCGCTCTTTGTTGGTATAAATAATGCGATTCCATTCCAACTCTTGATCCGAGGTTCTATGGCCACAATCCCCTGCTCTCTTAAAATCAATATTCGCTGGCGAGGTTCTCCCAGTTTGCGAAATCAGGCGATTTGCGACTCATCAGATTTTGAAAGGAAGAATTTCCCGATCACTTGCAGGGCATGTGATTTTTAGAAGCTCGTGTTTCGACGAAAATCGATTTCCTGTAAACTGATTCTTGATCGATATGACATCAAATTAGGCAAACCATGCCCGATGTTAACGTATGTAATTAACGCAATGGAAAGACTAATTTGCGCCCCCTAGCATGTTTCTTTTCAAACTTCAAACATTTAAGCTTCTATGCTTCAAGACTTTTGATTGGTTGACCCTTGCCCTATCACTATGAGTATCTGAGCCTCAGGAGTTTCCTCTTCGCTCAGTCTAAATTATCACATCAAAGAGTGTTGGAAAACGTCATATCGTCCATGGGGTCACAGTTTCCTTTTCGCCATTCTTCATGAAGAAGGTGCATATAGCATGATTTGATTTTATCTTGAAGCAACCCTAATTTATCGCTCTTTCTATATACGTACCAAATGTACATATCACTCGACCCGCACCGTCGTAATTCTTTTCCAATACGAAAACATCACTGTCAGATACATTGCATTCATTATCAAACATACGTTCTACTCCGAATAAGCCAGAAATAGTACAATTTTCATCAGACTTAACCCAAAATGACCAGCCCAGTAATCACATTGTCTGCGGTAGGAGTAAGTAGTGAGAATTTTGAAATCGATTAATTATCTTGTTGACATTCATATAGCCATTACTTCCCAGGAATCTAGACTTTAAAAAAATATTCGTCGGGGAAGATCAAACCATCCACTTGATAGCTTCGAATAGAATACATGTCATGGGTACACTGAAAGGAATACGGTACAATCTCCGCGGAGAGAACGTTGATTCAATCTGTTATAGAATTTTAATAACCCCATTTCAAGCATTGTTTTGTGCTGATGTCCTCGGATACCCAAACACACTCTTTGTTGCCACTAAGAATAAGCTCGGGTTCGTAGGAAATTATCATTCTCCAGGGGAGCGAGATTCTCGAGTTGTATCTGAAGGATTCCCATCAGAATCCCAGTCAGATATGAAAATACCTAATAAGATACGCTACACTGGGGGCAGCGTGGATTGCATGGGGAGAGTTTGGTTGATGACTTGTAAGGGAAAAAACTCATCTGGCCAACTTTTTCACCTTGATAAGGACTGGAAACCAGCCAATCCTCGATACGTGAGTGCCCAGCGTTTCAGTGGAATATGTTGGAGCTTGGATGACCGAACCATATACATCCATGAGACCGCGCGAAATAACTGCATACTCGCTTATGACTTTGGTATCGAGACAGGCATCATTGAAATGGACAAAAATAGGTTATTTTATGAATTCAAAAATCCCAAGGAATATCCAATGGCTTTTGTGATAGATTCAAAAGATCATATGTGGTGCGCAGTAGCTGGGACCTCAAGAATTATCAAGATAAGCCCACATAGTGAGGTTGTGGGAGAGGTTCATCTGCCTTCTCCTCATGAGCCTATCGACTTGCAATTCATCGGCACCGAATTGGTTATCCTTACAAAAAGAAACATTAAAAGAGAAGGAGTTTTGCCGATGAGTGGTACTTCTCATGAATTGGTAAAGAATACCAAAGAAGTACCGCATGGCAACATCTTCACTGTGGATATTGGCTACATTGGTAAACCAAGAGATTTCTATAAGTTGGACCCAGAGGAACTTTCTTTGTTGAAGAATTCTGGTCTATCTCTTGGGGAAAATTTCAGAATTCTTGAGGGAGGTCTTGAGCGCTTTGTCAGTTCGATCTGGTCTGACGTATCGCGAAACATATGATACTAGCGTTGGTCATGTTCTTGCCATTAATATTTACCAATTATATCGGGCTTTGGGCGGCTCCAAGAAGAAGATGGTCAGCATGTTGTGCGTTTGTGCTCCAAATAGGAATTTTATCATCAGCGGGTTTAACCGGAGTTGTGGGAGTATTAGCGATAGATTCAATGCTTATAGGTACCTATCATGCAAGAATGAATAAGCCAGTTTAAAAAGTTAAGATGGAGCAAACCAATCAATAATCAATTTCTGTCCTCCAAAAGTTTTATTGCATATCTAACGGGACTATCCTATTACAGCTTTGACCCTGACAAGCTCGTATGTACTTGTGCAAGTAGTTCACCCCGCAAAAAACTTAATCTGGATCTATGTGGTACCATTTTCAATATTTTGAACATATCTATCAGCTTCAAACTACAATATGCCAGATTGGTTGTCTTCATTTGTGTAGGATAATAATCATTTGGGGAGACAATTTGGTGTCCGTAATCTATGGCTAATGGCTTTTACGAGCATCATGGACTCCTTGAAATAGGAGAAAACACAAATTCAGATAGTGGTTATTGGTCGTAGGAGATGCTTTCTATAAAACAACAGCAAAGAAAAGAAAAACATAGTTAAGACAAACACGTTAGGAGTCTATCTTAAACAAATTATCTATGGAGCCAAGTCTGCCGTGATTGAAACTGTAATATCTCTTGATCAAATATACACGTCAGCCCCGCAGAAAATGAAACGCTAATTATGTGGTTTCTTCAAACGTCATTGAAAAAATAATTCGGAAACAGCCCTCATAGAGATTTTCTCAAAGCTTCTAAAACATCTCGGCTAACAGAGAGTCACCCTCAGGTCCGTGAAAAACATTTTAACTGAGAAAATTGTAGATAATGAAATCGATGAATGCAGAGAATAGGGATTCTAGAAGATAACCCGAGTTCAGAACCCTTCTGGAATTTGAAGTGGTATGTCTTGCACTAGACTTAGCGCATCGGTGGTCGAGACTGGTTCAAAAACTAACATGTAGCGCGGTGACTAGAGGTATTTGGCACCCGTCAAGTGATTAGCCCAGTCCAGATGGAAATTCAAAGGTATATAAAAAGGGATTGAGCCCTTCGAAATTTACTGAGCACCCAATAAAAACTCTGCAAAAGACACTCTCGAATTCCTTTACATATTTCATTCCTAACTTTTGAAGAGTTACCTCAATTTCACTACCTATTATCGGTAATCATGAATTTTCCAATTCCACAAAAGCCTGAAGCCGATAACAACAAGATAGCCGAGCCTATTACCCTTCACCAACCAGGCTTCGCGAATGACGTCCGCCTCAATGTCTTTGGCCAAGTGTATTATGCTCACTCCATCATCCTCAAACTATATTCCAAATATTTTCGGTCAGTTTTAGCATGGGGAGAGAACCATGCGACTCCATCAGGAAAGTGGCTTTATGATTTTACTTCTGTAGTTGATGAGGATGGATTTTGGCTTATGGAGTTGATCAAATCGGTACGCACACCAGTCCAAGAATGAAGATGCTTGTCTAGACGATGAATACTAACATATCGTAGACATCAAATTCCGATAACCTCACGAACACAAACAAACTAAGAGCCCCGCAAACTGAAGAAGGAGAAAGACTTGCTTTCGAAGCCGTACTCTTCGCTTTTTACAATAGACCATACCTCATTCGCGACTTTGAAAGTTTCAGGGACATCGTCCGCTCGGCAGATTCCTTGTGTGCGCGTCCTGCCCTTTCACATACTCTTGATTCCGCATTCCACAGAAGTCCCGGATTTACTGGTACGATCTGTCAGAACAGCGACTCTTTGATTCGAATCGCTAAACAGCTACACCACCCTGTTCTCTTCCGGGAGTGCTTAGTTTACGAAGTTTCAAAGGCAAAAAGTACCGCTGGCAAAGCACATTGGCACTTTAAGTTCGACGACGACAAGGATATCCAATTATGTTTTCGTAAAGCACTCCATAGTGTTGACTGCATACGGAATTCGATTGATTATGGTATCGATTTTTTTAGCAGAGACTCGAAGGAATGGCGAAGAATGTTGATGGTGAAACGTGGTATGATGAAAGATGTACTGAAGTACCAGAGTGCTACCTATTACCGAAAAGTGATGAAGGGTTTGGAAGCTAAAAAGTTAAAAAACATCAATATGGAGTGGTATCAAGATTTTCTAACTTTATTATCAAGCAACTTGACTCTTGACGGAAGTTTAGGCCGTGTCGGCGAGGAAAGAAGCCCTGGCACACAGAGTAACAAAAGGGGCTTCTTTTGTGCCAAAATTCGGGATAGAGATCTTCCCTGGGATCAGGATAGTGTAGACTGGTAAAGGTCCAAAGTGTCGATGTCAATATTTTTCCACATTTTGGAATACAGCGTCTTATTTCAGCCATATATCGTCAAGATTTGGAGAATCATGAATGATAAACAGCGTTCAGAGTATCTGGGGTCAACTTCTATAATACTCTTTCTAGAATATAACAAGAATTTAAGAAAAAAGCGGCTTGCAAGTGATATTGTTGCTTGTGACTGTGAAACAGATTGCGGTCTCTTGAGCCGTGGAAATCTCAAAGGTTTGGGAAAGCTCGATTCAAGATAGACATTTGATAGAAATTGAAGTCTAAACAGCCCCGGAATATTGTGAAAATATCCATCGTACAGTAACAGATATCAAGATATTCATTGGGATTGGGATATTGTAGATTGGAGAAGGCGATAGTAGTATGACGGAATTATAGAGTCCTGATCAGTGGATGTAAATAATGGTGTGCCAGCCATCTCTTCGTGGGCGTATCCTTTTGCACCAAGCAATATGCGGAAGAAATAAGAGGCAGTAAGTATACTGATACTCGTTGTCGCAAATCCAAGAAAGGGTCTCCTCGAAACACCGGAACGTCAGCGGAATCAATAATCTACCTTCGCTAGTAGCAATTCCAGACGCTGATACACGGCACGATGAGGATTTAATACAGCTATTCAATATGGCAGTTGAAGAACCAAGAGTACCCATTTCACTTGAAAAGGTTCCGTATCATTCTGAATTCTTGGAGAAATTTATATCCTCAATATCCTCAATTATCAATTGAGTTGACGTCGACGTCGTGATCTTCCGAAAATCTAACCCCCACGAATCCAAAAATAGAAACATTAGTCTGCCCCACATCACATCTTGCGACATCAAATCTCGAACAATCCAAACGTCTGACCCCCTTTCCCTCAATTATATATATCTTCCTTCTCTCTTCTTACATCTCTTATACTCGCATCATGCCAGAATTCAAGAATGTCACATCTGCCGCATCCTCGCAGATGTCGAACTCTTCTGTACTCAATCTTTCTCTTATTTCTGATTACCATTCTCTTTAAATCTCGATTCCCCCGCGAATCCCCGAAACAACCTCTAAATGAACATCTCGATACACCAGTATACGAGCATGCCTCACCCTACCGACTTCGTACAAACCGCACACAAGAAGCTAATCTGGAGAAGCAATTGATCGAGATCGAAGAAAGTATTACATCTTCCCTTCTCGAGCTTGAAAAAGACATTCGAGCGCCTAAAAAAATATGGCAAATCACTTCCGCAGCTGAAGCGCCTAATTGGAAATGCTGGACACAAGAATGGGTGACCAAAAACCCGCAGTGGGAAATAGAACAATATACCGCATCACCCGGCCCAGATATCCTCCCATATTTTCATTCCATACCTTCGATTTCTCAAACTCTTTCCGCACATCCAGAACTCGAAGTCGATTTGTTTAGATGGTTATTACTTTGGTATCATGGCGGCTTTTACTTGGAACCAGATATTTGGCCTCGAATGGGAATTCAAGAATGTTTCGATATGGATTCCATTGAACACCCTTCTCTATCCTTGCCTCGACGATATCCGAATTCAACAGGGAGATATGTCGAACAGCGAGAGCAATCCAGCCCCATAAGCTTAGTGTTGGGAATCGATATCGATGAACCATATATGGCTCCTCATATCCGAGAAAAATGGGGATGGTCGAGAACATTTAGTTTTGCTACTTATGCCATGTGGGCACCGGCAAGATTTGATCCGCTATTGAGAAAAGCGATCGTGAGATGTGTTTCACATTCTTCTATGGCCTCCCTGTTTGGAGAAGAAGTAGATTCGAAAGAATCCGGGGAAGTATGTGGGGGTGCCATGTTGACCGATATTGTCTTGGAGATGTTGACCGAGAATTTGAAAGAGGTACACAAAGTACGAGATATGGATGCAGGATTGGAGCGAAGAGTTACGTGGAAGAAGTTTCGCGCTTTAAGATCTCCTTATTGGTTTTCGGCTAAGGATTTCAATGACAGAAATGCCGCTGAAGAAAACTTGAGGGGTTTGGGTATATTGCCTATTAATGTTTGGGGAAGTGGTCAGAGACATAGTAGGTCGGGAACATTTGGTCATGAAGATGCTTGTATAAATCACGTTTATGGAAGGAGGCCTTCCGTCTCACTTTGGCAAAAGGTGTTTGGATAGGTTATCATCTAGGAGTTTTGTATAAGTAGGAATTTGTACGATTTGGATACAGATATCAGTTGCATGAATAGGCGTTTGGTTGGGACCTGAATAATCTTTCATTGTTAAAGAAAACTAATTAGGGGTGCCACGGAAGGTGATCCGCGGTAATATGATACCAGGTCTTACTAGATGCCTGAAAAAGAAGAGGAGTGTTATTAGAGAGAAATGCAAAACGAGATATCTACCATGGATCTCAGCATCCTTCCATCGAAAGATTTGTATCCATAGTTCGATCACAAAATAAGAAATCAAAGGACAGAAAATGCCTTCGCGACTCAAGTAAATCGCAATAATCAATCTTCCACTTCAATAAGACGATTTGGACGAATGTGAAAAATGCAATGATCATGACCATCGAGCGAGTCGACTTGAAACCAAGCAAACAATACGGAAGGAAATTTATTCAGCAAAGCAAACTTTCCATCGGAAGCCACTTTGCCAAATAGATCACTCTCACTCCCCACCAACTTATCCGTTAAGCACAATACCCATCCGCAGCCTGCAAATTCAAGCCCCCCTCCAACTCACACGGGTCCTTACTAAAAGTAACCTGCAACCCCTCATAAATACTACTCGTCCCTCCCACCTTCCCAGCCCCCTCCCTCAACCTCTCAAGTCTACTCTTCATCTTCCTCGCCGCGCTGACCTCTGCAAAAACCACCGTCGCATTCCCCCCATTATACACAAACACCAATTGTACATTTTCCCGCCCAACTTCCTTCTCACACAGTGTTTGAAGATTGCGTCCCGTGAATGCGAAAAAGAATGCTTTCTTTACGATTGTCAATCTGCGTGAGGCGAATGTAGGTGCGCTCATAGAGATGATATCGTCATTAATCGGAAACGGTTCGCCGCGCACACAATCCGCGATGAATCTAAAACGATTCGGGGACTGGGCTTCTCGTTCCGCGAGGAGCACTGAGAAAAACGATTGCGCATCGGATGCATGCTGGAACACGATACCAGAGAAGCGTTTCCCGGTGTCGGAATCGATGCCGAAGCGGATGCAGACGACAGGGCCTTCGTGGATGGCGTTGGAGATGTCAGAGAGGGTCATGGTGGAGGGGATGTTGAGGATGAGGACGACGCGGGCTTGTTGGGAGATGGCTTCGTGGATCATGGGTTTGCAGGCGGGGAGGGAAGGGATGCGTCCGATGCTGTTGAGACGACGGCCTGAGCGGGGGGTGGAGGGGTGTAAGTCGACGTTTCGGTGGTTGGGGGAGGCGCTGCTGACAATGGCGGCCCAGGTTGAGACTTGGGTTTTGAAGGCGGTTTGGGTGGGTGTCGGGGTGAGGGAGTCTGAGGGACTGGATGCAGAGTTTTCGGAGATGGAATCGAAGTGGGTTTGGGTTGGAAATGGCGATTGAGGGGGTAGGAGAGGCGAGATGCGGCGAGATGTTATGTTGTTTGCTCCGACGAGGTTTAGAGGTGCAGGTCTATTTTTGCGAACCATATTTGGAGGTGGAAACTCGACTTCGGTCTCAGAGTCTGCTGCTCGGATTTTGACGATAGGTAATTTGGTTCGTGGGGATGGATGACCATGCATGGCTGGTGCTTGATCAAGAGTGCCACTGGTATAGACGTATTGTGTATTGAGTGGGACATGTCGATCTGTAGCATCCAAATCACCGACTCCAAAATCCTCAACAACCCGATTATTCTCCAAGATATTCAAGCATTCATCGACGTTCAACCCTAACTCATCCAAACCCAAGTTATAAAGTCTCAACAATGAGCTCGAAGGCAATGCCTCAGTTGTGTAAATCGTATTAGTGTCCAACACGAAACCATGAATTGAATCTTTTGCCTTGAGACAATCCTCTGTATTTTTCATAATCACAAAGCGAAAGGTAGATTTGGATGCTAGATCGAAGATCATAGGACATTTTTCGACAACTCCATAAAGCTCGAATATTGAGCGAAAAGTTGGAGTTGACCATTCTGGTGGAATACCAGTGATATAGAGAGCGCGTCGTTCAAGTTGTTCTTGACTGTAAGGTGAAGGAATGCCGGGAACGTGGGTGTGTGGGTAAATATTGGCGTAAGTGAGATAAACATCTTTACTTTCTTCAAAGTAAGATCCAGTAGCGACAGAGTATGGAATGAGACTGAGAGGGTTTGGATTGCGAACTGCAAGGGGATTTGCTATTAAATCGTGGTTTGCCATTGTGTTGATTGTTTGACAATCGTTGTTGATGTTGTTGTGGTTGAAAAGCGCGAAGAGGTGAGGATATATGAGTTTTAACGAGAACGCAGATAAAATTTGGAAGCGCGCCTTAGGTTTGTGGACTTGAGTCAATTTTTAGTGTTTCAAGATTAGCTATAACAATGAAAGTGAAGGTTGGGATGAGATATTCCTAGAATTATACGCTACTGCACAGGTTTGATCTCTTCTACAGTAATTCTAGAAGTGATATCCGAGAATAAAATATTAGTATCAGATCAAGACATACAGTAACATTCATCTGAACTTTCCAGAAGAAACTCACTTGTTGTCTCAACCTGTATGACATTGAAGTCTTCCCATTAAAATGAATATCATTCTCCTCTCTCACTCTTCTCCTTCTCTCTAATCAACCTTCTAGCCTCCACCATCGCTAATCCCAATAGATTCTTCCCCCATGTCTTTCTCTTGCCATCCAACGTCCCATCTCTCTCCTGTCTCTGACATTCCTTCACTCCACCCTTAATCCCAATACCCCAGATCTTATCATAAGGGCTTGCTTCTACCAGTTCTCTATCGCCGGTCCTCTCTAACTGTTCTCTCAACTCTTTTCCTCCCCTCGAGAATTTGAATACATTCCCTTGAATGACTATTTTGAATTTAACTTTGTTCCATTCCTTTTCATCAAAATTTTTGACTTTGCGCCCCAGGGATTTGATTTTTCTAGGATTGGTCGTTTCAAGAATTTCGATCGAGGTGGGAATGTCATTGAAATGGAGAGCTTTGTGGTACATCATGTACCTAAGAGTCATAAGTAACAGATTCTTCGAGAAAGAGGGGAAATTAACTGTTCGGTTGAAGTGAAAACACGACCATTCTCATCCGTAAATTCACAGATGTAATGCTGAGATAGAAAGGGATGATCGGCATCGTCTGGATGCCAGAAAAATAGTGATCCATTGTTACTCATCTCGGTGGCTTTTTTGTATTATTATTATTACAGTAAAATTAAAGGGAAATGAATATGTGAGTAGAATTAGAAATGTATTCGAAGCCAAGTGAAGACTGGATGATTCGAGAAGAAGCTCGTTGTTTTATACACGATAAGACGATATAAATTAAAGGAGGAAGTTGCATATAATAAAGTCTGAGGTTACAAAGATACAGTAGTCAGGTGTGAGTCAAACGCCGACCCCACATCCCAACTTGTTTAGGGCTGAAATTAAGTTTCTTTAGTGTAAGCTAGCTCAAACTTTAATATTACAAGATCTACAACTTCTTATAGACTAGATCCGGAGGCACTGTACTCAATTAAATATGTCAGATATTACCTGATGAAATCTGAGACTGAATGATGGTAGATGGCCGTAACCTTACCCGTGGGGAGTTTCTCGGGTTACATCAATACGGTGCACCTCGGCTCGGGTATTATTGCTTTGCCGAGTATACATCACAATCGGGCATGTAGTACTGCTTTGCCGAGAAGCATTAAACCAATCCATACATGTATAGTTAAAGATCACAGAATATCTTACGCAAAACGATGTTTGTATGGATGTCTGGAAAAGTCCTTTATCAAGTCCACAAAAATGAGACTGAGTGATTCTGATGGGCCTTCATTCGCCGAGATAGCGATGAAACTTTGATAATGCACCATATCTTGACATTCTTTTGACTTCCATCTCAAGGAAAAATGATTGTTCATGCTTCAATCTGCCGCAGTACCAGTTTGGCATTTTACTGAAATCTTATCTTAAGAAGAAAAAAACGCGGTGCTTCGACTTCTGAGATCAATCTTCAAGTCATCTATCACGATACCGCGTAAGCTCCTGCTCACTGCTCTTCTTGCGTAACTGCTTCAAAAGTACACGATCTATTATAGGCAAGCTGCACCAAATCACATCAGCATAGACTAGGTGACTAGGAGAGCAAAATAATGTTCGATATCGTCCATAATACTCACAGGATAACAGACAATAGTCGAATATTCCAAGAAATCCTGGTAAGTTAGATGGAAACAATGTGAGTTGTGATCAATCGACATATAATCCGGTTCATTCGGACTTAGAGTTATAGAATTGAGATCGACAATCAGATTCACTACAATCAAGTTTTACCGAGGAGCTTGGCGAGTGAGAGGGAAAGGAAAACTGCATGATAGGATTGAAAGAATACACAGATAAATTAACGGACTTGAATCAGAGTTTTCAAGCTTACAGAACTATGTCGTGGGAAAGTTACAAGAATAAGACAGAAGACTTAGCTCAAATTGATGAATGAAAGAAGTTGAGCCTCAAGTGCCAGTATATATTTGTTTCACTATTGATCAAGGAGAGAACTAGATGCCCATATCTATGTAGAAATACAACAGAATCGAAGAGCATCTGAACGACGTTTCATCGCTTCTCTATTGCTCACATGAATGAAGAGATAATGCTTACATGGACTCCACATCTAGAAGATTCTGATGAGAAATATATGTGTGAAAGGTATCGAATTCTGAGAGACACAGAATTAGCACAGGAGCATCTTTCTTGAACTAGATGGCGGTGGAAATAAATGGTCACTTAATTTGAAGCCTGTCGCCTATCCTGGTTGACTATCCGACATTCATGATGAATCGCTTCCGGAATGGCTCTGCGTAATAAGTTTTGATCATCTAGGTTCTAGCAGAAATGACACGAGAAGTCTTTCGTGACTTGTGATATGGATGTTCTTGTTGTTTGTCTACTCTGCTGACTGAGAGTAAATCATGCTAATAAGAGATGCATGTAGGATCCAGTGGATGGATCTGAAAAATGCATAATAATGAGAAAAAGCCTGTTGATCAAGCGGAGGTTCGTTGATCTAGAAACATAGGGGCGAGCTCAATATGTCAATAAGAGAATCGACGTGATATTGTTATACAGTCTTCTACAGACCATTTTTCGCTTTGGCTATCAAGTAACGCTTACATACACTTCTATAAGAAGCATTAGTATATTATGTAATCTTATAATTCATCGCATGGTGAACTCTTCCGAGATGCTCACGAAATCTATTGGATTAGCCTTACATGAACCTGCCGATCCAATCTCTCTGCTGGACTCTTGAATTCACCCAAACAGCTAGTCGCTTCGACAGTTTCTCTCGGGATACCAAATCGCCAAGTAATTCCTGTGCGGGGAAGACATCGACTCATATTAGAATCGTTATGCGAATAATAACAGCGAAACATTCACTTCCTAACGCGAGCTGTATCCCAGACAAGCGATTGGCGTAACCGAGAAACAATTCATTTTTTCGGGTAGAATTTTCTTTCATTCAAAGTACAGTGACAGTACCTAGGTAATGAGATCTCCCTACCATTCTCTAGGTAGAATCTCCCGTCGGGAATTACTATTAGAATCTATGCTGTTCCTAGGCCTTAGGAACCATGGTAGAATCTTAAAGAAGTGAAGAGAGGGAGCGAACTTTTTGAAAAGAGACATAAAGGTATCTGCTGTTTGGAGCCGTCTTGCATTTACTATTACAATACAACAAGTATCACAATAAGCTTGAACTTTCCTTACAGAAAAAAGATACTCACATCGAGTTTGAACTTTATTTAGCAGGCATCCTACATACAGCACGTTTGAACTTTCTAATAACAAAGATACTTCCACAAGTTTGACATTCAAAGGTAAGTTTCTTTTGACGTTTCCGGAGATGCTCTTGGGAGTATATTGGTATCTGCTTCACCTATTTCATCTCTTAATCTTTACAGATCTACTGACACGGAACTTAGTAGATGATTAAATCCATGATGGAATCCTACAAATCTTCTATTAGAAAGGTGTTCGGTATAGTCTTTAACTTGAAGACTTACCCAGACACAGTAAGTTTATCTCATACTCCCGTACTTGGATTTACTTAAACACAATGTACTGTTACCAACAACACATACTTACTTTCTCCCATCTAGATCCAAAGCGCTAAACCTTCGGAATCAAAAGTCGATAGCGTAGCTCATCCAACACTCCTTAAAAATGACTCCATCGAAAATGAATACACCATGTCAGCAGAGTATCTCCAGAAAGAAGCATACCATGGTTCATCCATGAGCTATCAAGTTGCACAAATTCTCCTTTGGGTAATTTGGTTTCCTTTACGTCTCACTAGGTTATTGCTTCAAATCTCAATTCCCTGCTAACATACCTTCTAGTCCTTCATCGCCATTCTCATCGCTCCTGTTCTCGTTATAGTCAACATACTCTTTCACTTCCGCGACTCCAAGTACTCCTGGGCTGCGATTGCTGGCTGTGTTTTCTTAATCATATCATTTATCTCCTACTTCCTTCGCAACAGCAAGGAGCTTGACGAAAACTATTCGGCGCAATGGGGAATGAAGACTAGAGCTACCGCACAAGAAGTTCAAGATCGGATATATGCCAAGGATCGCAATACGTAGCTCTCTCTTTCCCAATTGCCAATATGGAATCATACGTTAACACTGGTGCTGCAGAAAATTTCGCACCACTCATCTGGCTCAGATTCAAAGTCTCCAGACTATCTCTGAGAATCAAGCTCCTAGAAGCTTGGGCAATATGCGACATCAGATGAATGAGAAATTTACCGCGGCAATGAAAGATATGACTTCTGAGACGAGAGTTAAGCTTAACACTTATGTATGTATATAGTCCCAGCCTTGCTGTCACGTTCCTGTCTTTTCTGATCTCTGTCTCCCTTTCATCCTTCTCCTTAACCCCTGCATCTCTCGATTAAAGGAGCTCGAGACTAATATACACCCTAGCTCATAATCTCCGGAGCCCTATCTATAATCCCTTATTGGGCCGCAAGTTACTACTACAACAATCCAACTTCTTTCTCCGAAGCAAAAAATCATTTGGTATTACTTAGCAAAGCTCTCGTTGTCATCATCATGTACACGACTGTATTGAACCAAACAAAATTTTGGATCGAGGAGTTAGAACGAGAGAAAAGTTGCATTATGAGAGGATGGGATATTGTAAATTGAGGAACGGATGGGAGATGAAGAAGGAAGTCGACGATGCTATTTCTTTCTGGTGTTGGGGAAAGGGGAGGGTTTGGATAGGGTTACTGCACCTGCAGGCCGGACCTGCTTCTGCAGTTTGGGGGATGAATATCTGCAAGGGAAGTGTTTGGAAGTGATCAATGGAGTGTAATAGGCCATGAGAAAAATGTCTTGCTGAGATCTGGGGTGGGTTGAACTTTGTCTTGATACTTCCTTTCGAATTACAGTATCGAAGCATGAAATCTTGATGCTGATAACAACAAATATATTTTAACATTTTTCGGTTCTGCTTGACGCTACAAGAACAATCTCGTGTATGTAAAACGATTTCAGTGATGCAAACTACATCTAAGGAGCATTTCTCGTGGATCAGGGAGAGAACAATCCTCAGCATGGTAACTAGTATGCTGTGGCGCTGGCACATATTTACTACCCAGCCCACGCATTGGGTTCTGACCAGGGAAGAATCTGACATTATATCAAAGAGACATTTGATGCAGGAATCAGGTATATAGCTATATGTCTATCGTACAACTGGAGAACGAAGACTACCTACGAATACCATAGAGCTGAGGTCGAAGGTTACGCAACCCCATACACTCGTTGGACAGCAAAGCACTTTCGCCAGGATTCAATTCCTTAGCCGCATCCATTCTAGCTCCAATTTCCCTATTAAAAGTACCGCGTCAAAAATCTCCCAATCAAATTAAATAATACTTTTCTCTTCTCTTCTCCGAGTCTCAATATCTATGTCGTTCACCACAACCACAAGAAACATACAGAGAAAGCACAGACCATCCCCAACCTCCAAACCTCGGCTCGGCTCATCCATCCATCCAGCTTCCCCAGATTTTCGGAAATGCTTCTTCCTACGCGCATCTCCCCGCACGTGCAAGCTTCCTATCCGCGACCCCTTTGTTTTGATTTCTATTCGTTGCTCTATTCATGCTTCTCGAGTTTCAATGTCTATAATACATTTCTGTCATACCTCTTGCTTTACATTGTCAATTCCGGTTCCAGTGCCAGTTCCATTGGGATCTAGAAGCATACACAAAGTCATCACAACATCGGCTTTTCAATTCTCCACTCTTAGGACGTTGACAGTGAGAAGATCGCAATCACATTGTAGATTATTCCACACCACGAGAATCGATACATTTCCACAAAGTCTAGGACTATTCTCAAGAATAGGAAGAAGACCGAGAAATATGACATTACCTGGATCTCGATCTCCGAAATCTGATTTGGAAAAACAATATACTTCATCTACTAGTAGTTCTAAGGTAGATAGGAAAGCTAAGAAAGAGATTGCTGTTCCACAGCCTAGTTCGAGGTGTGTGATATATTTTTACCAGTTCCACTGTCTTCTGTTCTCATCTCATTCTTATACAATACCCTCACATGCCTTCACTCCAACTAACACCCCCACAGTATTCTTCTCATCTCTCCCCAAAACCAAATTCTCCTCCTCCATCGTATCCGCACCTCATCTTCCTTCCCCTCGGCCCACGTCTTTCCAGGTGGAAACCTCGACCCCTATCACGAATCACCCATCCCGTCTCCCTCCTCTCCTTCCCGTCATGTAGACTCCGAGATATACCGCCTTGGCGCTATCCGGGAATGTTTCGAAGAGAGCGGAATTCTCCTCGCTCTCCCTTCCCCATCCCCATCTCCTCAAACCCCCGAGCAAAAAAGCACCAATAAAGAATCTCTCCACATCGACGAAGAAGAAAAGTCGCGCGCAAGAAAGGAAATCCATTCCCGGAAAATCAAATTCTCAACCTGGCTAGCCCAACAAGGAGGAATCCCCGATATCGACTCTCTCCACCCATTCACCCGCTGGATCACCCCTTCTAATCTCCCAAAACGTTTCACCACACAGATGTACATCCATTTCCTCCCTCTATCTTCATCCTCCTCTCCCTCAACCTCAACGCAAGTAGAAAATGAGAGTATCCCCACAAACCAAGGAGAAGAAACAGAAAAAGAAAAAGAAACCCACACAACCCCCACCCACGACGGTGGCATCGAACACACCGCTGCCGAATTCGCCTACTGTTCTACATGGCTAGACAAAGCCCGGAAGGGCGAAATTATTCTCTTCCCCCCACAATTCTACCTCATGGAATTACTTTCTCAATTTCTGCTTCCCGCAGGAGCAGAATCAAAATCACAATTCTCGATAGAAGAGCTCTCAGCGCAGAGAACCCAAGTCCTGCAATTCCTGCAAGGAGACGGAGGTGATGCGTCGGGAATTCTCTGGGGCGAGAAAGTAATGAGTCCGCTTTCGTTGGGGATTAGGAAGAAAAATGGGGATGGGAGGGTGATACTGGGATTGGATGGACAGGGTCCGGAATTGGAGGGGAGGGGGAGGAAAGGTGATGCGAAGAGAGTTGTGCTTGTGAGGTTTGGGAAGGAGGGGCCTAGGGAGGTGGAGGTTAGGGAGAGGAGAGAGGTTTTGGAGGAGGAGAGGGGAGGGGATGGAGAGGGAGGGGGAGGGGGAGGGACGAAGTTGTGAGGGGTTGGTGTTTATATACACACACATATATAATACAATGAGTATCCAATAATCTAAACAACAACCCAACAACACCAAAGATTATCCCATCCATATCCCATCTCCAACCCAATCCCATCTATATCCCACCAACCCAATCACAACACTCAACACTCAACACTCAACATCCAACACTCATCACTCATCACTCATCACTCAAATCACATAAGACACTAACAACATTGCTATAGACATCAGATTCAATTCAATCAGATTCAATTCACCTAAAACAATAAACCACCCACCCATTTACCTACTACCTATCTACCTATCTACCTACCTACCTACCTACCTACCTACCTACCTACCTACCTACCTACCTACCTA